>JAGKQL010004074.1:0-15665 GCA_018398635.1 Cyprinodon brontotheroides
TTAGTTCCCTCTGCTTCCTTGTCGGCGAACACCTTTTGATGCAAACAAGTGCAGAAATAAATGTTTCCTGCTCTTCCAGTTTAAATAAATGATATTAAGTTATCATCTTCCCAGTCTTAATTAACATTTATCTACAAGCAAGGTCAGTGTTATCACTATATTGTGGCAGAAAATAAAAATTGTTTCTTTTTCGACAGTAGCGTTGGATGTAGGAGTTTGCCCTGAAATCGAAGGGTTGACGGTTCAAACCCCGGCTGAGACTTTCATTGTCGTTGTGTCCTTGGACAAGACACTTCACCTGCATTGTCTACTGATGGCCCGGTGGCGCCAGTGTACGGCAGCTCCGCTTCTGTCAGTGAGCCCCAGAGCAGCTGTGGCTACAATGTAGCTTGCCACAATCAGTGTGTGTGTGAGTGTGTGTGTGAATGGGTGAATGAATGTAGAGTAGTTTGGTCAAGTCTCCCGACTTGAAAAAAGGCGCTATATAAGAAGATAAGAACTAAGGGTGTAAAGCTAGTTAAACAAAAACTGCGACTCTTCGATAGAGTTCAGAGTTTGCCTTTAAGCTCTATAACTTAGAAACTCAGTACAAGGACAGCAAATAGACATTTGTGCTTGTGTTGTGATGACTACATCTAGGGAAATAGAATTGTCTTACCTTTCTTTTTAGCAACATTTTGTCAAAGTATGCAAGTTAATATGATGAGCAAGCAACTTGAACATCAGCAGCAACGTATAATTATTAACCTGACAACATCTTACCATGGGTAGATGTGATTATTTTCAGAATCTAATCTCTTGCAATAGAAGATGCAGAGCGGTTCCCTTGCTGAAATGAGCCGTTGAGCTTCACTTTCTTTGATCATTTTTTGTTTTGGAGTTTCCTGATCGAGTCCAGCCTTCGTATCTATGAACAACTCAGTTTATAGAAACTTTTAAAGCTCAGTAAGCTTCTTGTAAAATTGTGTTTATTGCAGCACTCAAAGCAGCTCACAGTACAGAAAGAGCATAATTTTAAAACTTAAATTTGTCAGATTTAGATGCACGATAAAATACCTGGAAGTCCAAACTGTTACTGTTTTATTTAATAAAAACATACATTCAAAAAAGTCTTTTATGTGGGTCAGTTTAAAAAAAACTTAAAAAAAAAAGAAAACATTTTACTGCTCTCCTGTAAAGTTAAACTGCCTTGTGGCTGCCTCCCAATATAACTAATGAAAAACTGCGTTGTAGAAAATGCTTAGTTGTGTTTCCAGTGTGCTTGTAATTTTCATAATTTGCATAGCAGCACACTTAAGAGTGTTGCCACAAACAAAACAACATTCCAGAATGAAACTTTCATCATAAACTTAACAGAGACACTCTGGATGCTTTGACACAATGTGTAACTAAAGCACTCTGGATTAGACTGAACCACACCCATGATTTCTTTTTTTTTTTTTTTTTTTTTTTTTTTACAATGCCTTAAGTGTTTGTAGCTCAAGTAGGAGAGAATACAGGAATACATAATCTATTTTACTTTTAGCCTAAATATTTAGTTTTGGATATATAGTTTCAAACTGAAGAGGTTTGGCTGCAACACTTGCTAAAGATAAATCTTTTAATATTTCAATGAAGAATCACTCCAGATTATTTGATCTTAGAGTTGAAGTACAGATAGCAAAGCAGGGGTCAAGCTCAAAGCCGACTTGTTATACCATCAAACAGCTCTAGACTCAAAAATAAAATGATGCTAAACATTTTTAAAGATATTTCTAATTGTCACCAATTTGCACAGGATGGTTGCTTTCATTGAGGTTTATTGTTATATACACAGCATATTACTAATGAAATTATTTTAGCCGGCAATGATTTTTCTATTAAAAACATGTTGGGAGCAAAACAAGCAAAGCAGGAGTGGGCAATCATTTTCCTCAAAGGACATACAAGCAACTCTGGTTTTTGTTGAGGGGTAGGGTATTGACTGAACAAATGTTTAGTATGTATTTGTATGATGTATCTAATTGGCCATGAATTTTAAACAAAAGTTTAAGCTTTTTATGGCAGTAATGGATAAGAACATTTGCAGATATTGGCATACTGCAGGGATATTGTAAGAGAAAATCAAGACAAAAAATGTTTTATTTATTTTTTATTTTTTTAATTGTTTTTTGTAAGGCAGCCGCAAATTTAGATTTGATAACAAATTTGTTCTGTATGAATGTTTTATTTCTACGATTTATGTGTGTTAGTCAATGTCATCTTAAAGCTACAATCTCCCAGTTTTGATGCAAAGGATTTCTGGGTACCTTCCTGGTTCTGTGGTAAAAACATCTCTGCATTATATTTTCAGTTTTTTAGATTGTTTAATTTTACAGCAGAGAGGTAATCAGAAAAAGCTTCACATCCTTCATTCTCGGTATGTTTCAACATCCTTTGTGGTCCTCCGCCTTTTGCCCCTATTCCCTGTGTAAGTAATATTTGGCTTTGGTGCAAACAGCCAATCTAAATTTGATAATGGTTTAAACATTGAAAAAATAGTGTTTGCATAAACTGCTACAGTGTCTATGCTAGGTAAGATATCAACTGCTTTTAGCCGTTGAACAGAAAAACAAACAGACCCTATATTGCGTGTGTGTGTGCATGTGTGTATTTCTGTGTTTTGTCTAAGAGCTTGTATGACTCTTGAACTTACAGCATCCTTTGTTTTGCATCGTCTTCCCCTTCTGTCGGACCAGTAGGAAAAACTTTGTTTATCTGGATGTGAATAGTAGCTGATTGTATATGTACGCTTTGTATATATATGTGCTGTAAACGTAGAATGTGGATATAAACACAGATACAGTTTGCCGCAGATAGGATGCGGATGCAAAGGAGGATGGGTATAAAAAAAGAGCTGCAAAAGTCAAAAAAGAACAGATGCATTAAATGAAAATTAGTCTTCTAACCAGCCATTGGTCAAGTAGCTGCGCATATGAAAACTCTGAGATAATAATAAGACACAAACATCAAAGCTTTTACTTTATATCTGTCTCTAATCAATTAAGGGGCTGGATCTTGGTTAAAGGCATCTCCATTAGTGCTGCAATTGACCCAGCTACCGTCCCAAGGTTAAATCCTAATGGATTAGAATGACTAAAAAGGTAAATGCACATTTTCGACAACTAATATGCCCTTTACAGTTTTTACAAAGGACTCTGTGCCAAAATAATTATCACATTCAGTGTTATAGGAAAATGTTTTAAATACACCCCAATCAAAGGCATAGTTTTAAAAACATATTTACACAGCCTTGACCTTTTTTTTATTTGATTTGATGGTACAATAACAGACATGAATATATTTGTGATGTAGTGTATTTAACCACATTTACTGTTAGACACCAATATGAAATCCAGAGCAACCGACTACATTTAGGAATCACTTCAACATTGTTTACTTGTGTGTATTTTACTGGTAGGTTAGAAGAAGTTCCTTTTTTTTTTTTTGAGGTCTGCAAATTCCAGAAAAGTTAAAAACAATCCATTGGACTTTGTTTCCAAGTTTGAAAACGTTTCGCTTCCCATTCAGGAAGCTTTTTCAATTCAAGATGTCCGAAATAGTGTTGATTTCGAGGTAAAACATAAAAACATAAGTAAACAATTATCATGAGAAACAGGGATAGGATAGGGATATATTTTTGAAAACGCACCAAAAAGTCCTTGGTAAGTTGCAGGAAACAACTGTTAAGGTAGGACAATCTGTCAACGGGATGAATAATAATGGTGCACTTGGCCTTCATGGAAACATGGAGTAAAAGGCGTTGTTGAAAGTAAGCTATGAAATGTCCGATTAAAAAAATAGTTTGGCACACTAGAAATATTTAGAACAGAGTGATGAGTGGGAATACTTTACTCAGCCAACACAGGGAAGCTGGTCTGAGCTGATGAAAAGATGGATGGAACATAAAACACGGCAATCCTAAACAAAAGCTGCTTAGACAATGCAAAGTACTGCAGCCTTGCTCAAAGTTTTAATGTCCGGCAGGAGAAAACCACTAAACATATCTTTATATTTTCATCTCATAAAGCTTTATATAAGACATTATGCAGAATAATTTGGTTGGACATGTAAAAAAAAAATTTACATGTGAGAAATTTTTCTGAGATCTCAGTGACCTTATTGCAGCAAAAGGAGGAATAGTTTTCAGTAGAAGTGCGTCAGCAGGCATAGCAGAGGAGGTCAGACTGGAGAACAGAAGCCAACTTGAGGATTGATGGCAGGTTATTTTATGGCACGTGTTTCAAGGATCGCTGCTCGTTTGCTCATCTGTTAAATAATCAGGTTATTATGGAAGAACCTACAAACTTAGATTTGTTTGTTATAATTATCTTTCTATGTCAAAATAAACAATCCTATTACATCATCAGAACCAGATGACTAAATTTTTGTATGATATATAATAAAGAGAGACAGATTTGTAAATCATGAGATTAAAATATGTGCTGATTTTAATAAGCCTGTCCCATTCTTGTAAAGATTCATGAAAATAGCCTGTAGGTGTTTTGTTTTTTCAGAAGAAGAGACATTTATACTTTGCACTTTACTTGAGATAACCTCACTCATATACTCACTTGTTCTGTTTTTTTGGTTTTCCTATTTTTAATCGCTAATTCATATACTGCATTTATTCACATGTTTCAATTTTGCCCTTGCTCTAATTTTATATATATATATATATATATATATATATATATAGTATATATATATATATATATATATATATATATATATATATATATATATATATATATATATATATATATATATATATATATATATATATATATAACCCGTATATATATTATTTTGCTTTTCCACTTCCTGTTTTGCACACAGAAATTTCCCCACTGAAGGGTAAGACAACTTTAGTTTTAACCACTTACTTAGTTGTCTGTTTTGTTGTTGTTTTGTTGTTGGGGTAAGTGCGTCAGAAAGAGAAAATAAAGACTCTACTTGGAAAATAGTGTTGCTTTGTGTGTAAATTTTGGCCACAGTACCAACAAGGAACCAGATTTTGTCTTCTGCCTCTCTAATCACATTCTTATGTTTGAGTCATTTTTTTTTTTTTTATCACCACAATAAAAGATATGTGTAATCTGACTATTTTGCTTCAAGCAGTTCTCAATTCAAGGCTGGCTAATCAAATGTCCTCCCAGATAAGAAGCTGAGTATTTTTTTGTATGGTGTTATAGGGAGGACAATTCATTAAAGGTTTTACTTTTAAGCAGCAGGACTGAGTGTTTGTCATCTTGCTGGTTAATTTGTATGAAATGCAAGGTCATAAAAGCAAAAACATTTAGTCCTCTTCTCCTTTAGTTCTACAGTAATTACAGATGAATCTGTCTGTTACTCGTAGGAGTAACTTCATCCAATTTAGGCAAAACATCACTGACTCATTGAGTTATAAACACAGGACCTCTGGAAGATAAAGGCAAGGCCAAAGTAAGATATATTTGTATAACAGTGTGTCCAAAAGAACAAAGTGGGCTAATGTTATTTTATTTAACTGTAAATATTTTCCATACTACTATAAGGTAGAGTTAGCTCCTATGGATAGGATTATGTAAAAAGCTTTAAAAAAGCTGAATCTGCTTTGCAGTTATATAATAAAAAAATGTTGAAAAAAAAAAAAAGAAAACCTCAAGAGAGAAAATTTAAGGAGTGGAGAATGAAGCTTTGTTTTTATTGCTGTTTTTATCTGTTTACTTTTACACAATTACTAATATAATCATTACATAAGTTAACTTAAATGTGTATATATATATATATATTTGATTATTATACATTAGCTATAAATTTGGCTTAACATAGAGGGATTTTCTCTCAGATAAAGAAAAATTTGCCTACTGTTAAATTATATAGCACTGCTTTGTTTAGAGATAAGGAAAAAAATTAAATAAAACCCCCTACCATTACTGTAAAGGTTTGAAACAGAAATATGCTTAAAAAATAAATAAACATCCAGACCTTATTATCTTCCATCACACCCAAAAAGGATTAAAGTAAAATGAAAAAATTCCAGTAAGTTACGGTTCGAGAACTCAAGTGAATTTATTCAAAAGAAAATTATGCTACTGCTATAAGATGAAAAAATTAAAGCATTTTTTTTTCTCTTCAGCAGGGTGACAGCACTGAAAATATACAATAATAAAAGGATTGCATTATGAGCCCATATCATTTCAAAATCAACATTTTTTAAGTGTTTTGCTTTTCCTTTTATAACTTCAAATGTATAATTTTACATTTTACTGCGCAGTATATTACCCAAATTCCTCTAAAGGCCATTAATGAGCCTACTTTTTATAGTTCCACTTTACCACTGGCAGAACTTTGTTGAGGTTAAGTTGTGGTTGTCCTTAAATTTTGTCAATCGAGGGACTTTTTTTTATTTGAGGTGTAATGTTAATCTTTTTTTTCCAATATTTTTTCACTTTCAAAACGTTTTATTACCAAAACCTCACCACACGCATGAATTTAGATCAAAACCATGTTTCCTAGGTGGGAGTCATTTGATTTGTTTGCCTGCCATGCCCCCCATGTCAACGGCCTTCTGCTAATTCCAGGGCTAAAATAATAAATGTGGCAATGCAATCGTTCAGAGAAAGTGCTACTATTATATGTCGACCAAATGAAAGTGGGACACAATATATTACATGTTCACAGAAGCCACACCCTTACTTGAGCCAAAAGCAATACCGAGTTTCAAATGGAAGAAAAAAACCTTATGCTTTCTCATTAACTTATAACTGTTATATTATGCAACAAAAAACTACAACAGCTTTGAATTTAGCATTTATTTTTGGGGAGGACTATATCAAAATAATGCACAGCATTTTAGATATTTTATGGAAATAAATGAACATTATGTAAAAAAATATGGTAAACACCATTTTTAAGCAAGCATAAGCTAAAAGAAAATCCCATTTTTGTGCTTAGATAACGTTAATTAAATAGAGATTACATTTCATTATAAGAAAATACTTCAAACTGACATAAAAAGAAAAATTGTAATCAACTAAATGGTATTTAAAAAACAAACCAAAATCTTATTTTTAGAGTATTTACTTATGGATTTAAAGCTATTGTGTTTTGTAATAATGAATGAGTTCTGAAAAAAAATCAATAACTATATGAACTATAGACTCTTACATGAGAAACCAAATTGCGATACTTTTTGAGAAATGACAGACTTGTGTTTGAAGATTCCGTCATGAATTATGCAATGTAAACAAAAAATTTGGATAACAATATCTAACTCATAGACAATAGAAATTGTGCAAACACTCACTGTTTATCCATGCTGGGGTGTTTTTTTGGGGAGAGGACAATCCATTTTTCAACATTAGGCTGTTCAAGATAAAATCCCATAACCTTCAGATCGGGTCAAGGTATAAAAATATGATGTGGTTTTGGAAGAAGAGATGTCGCAGCAGAAGAGGCGGCTCTGTCCTGCCTTGTTATGGCTAGCTGGTCAGTCCTGTCAGAACTATCACTCAGTGCATGAGTTTAGGGGGATTTGCTTCATGAACCATAACCTAATTAATCAGTGGTGCAAAAAGAAGGGGGGGGTACACTTGATATTTTTTTTACATAAGATAAGTAGAACATTATGTCATGGTCAAAATCTACTTATACTTTCATCTAACCAAGACATGTTCCATTGAAATTATCCAATAAAATAATTATCCAATAAAATATTATAACAGCTTTATTGTTCCAGTCCAGAACAGTGTAATGCCCATTACATTTTGTTTAGATTCAAAATCTCCCATTGTGCTTTGAGGAAAAGAAAGGATGAAAAATGGATGAAAAGTTGTGGGGCTGGCAAACGTATGAAAGCGTTCCTAGTATGATGTTTGCTGTGGGGGGATAGTGTTACAAGCCAGCAGGCTGCTGGCTTCTCCTCCTTCTCAACGCTGCAAGTATTGAGGAATGCACTGGCCTTAGTACCGCAGGGAGGAAGAGAGCACTGACAGCAAGCAGTAAACACAGTCAGCGCATGTGTTTGTTTGTTTGCACGTTACTGTGTAAAAGGGCCAGGACCTGGCAGCTTCAAAGCTGCTCCTAAACAACATCTGTTCCATGAGTTTGGAGCACTATTCAGCCTTGTCGGGACACACCATGACTTCAAATTGTGGCTGTAAATCAATATTTTCCTTCTTCGGATTGTTCCACTGGCAGGGGATCAGGATGGACAAGCGTTCTTTAAGAAAAGTAGAAAAAGAAAATGTTGGAGTGGATGTAGATGGGAGGGAACGTCACATTCTTCCGATTCACCGCAATCAAAAACAGATTTAAAGCAATTAGTGGGGACTGACTTGGTTTATTGACTAAAAACACTGACATAGCTTCACAGATAACCAAAGAAAAACAATCACAATTTATTATGTTTGGTTATCTGCTCAAAGCTCTTATCAGATATAAATTAGTAGTAATCTTTCCTACTGTGTAACAAGATGATTGGAATTCTTTTCCATGAGAGTATTCATGTAGATGCTTAAAATTGTAAAGTAGTAATTTTCCCAGCAAAACTTTTGTCAAACATCAAGAACTTTAGATCAAAGAACAACCACTTGCAAAGTAATTACACCCCTTAAACTTTTTAGCTTTTGTATTATGTTAAAATAAAGTTGAATGCTTCAATATGATTAAAATTGGATCTATTATGACACAAACACCAAGCTGTTCATCATTCTGAACTTCTAAATGTTTATGAAAAATAAATAAAACATGGTATGTATTTGTGTGCTTAACCTTTTTTCTAATACCCCTAAGTGGAATCCAGTGCAACCAACTACCTTGAGAAGTGACCTCATTGGTACAAAAAACAGAACAAAAGCAAAACTCTCAAAGTATTTTTTAACATTGTAATTACAGCTATTTTGTGAAAAATTTGAAGGGGTATGAAAATCTTTATAAGGGACTGAAACTTTCTTTGCAACTGTTTCAAGATAGTCCTTCTGCTTACATACAAAATGTATTTTAAAGAAATAAATCATGCAAACTGTTCATCTTCTGAATTGATTGTTGGATGTGTGACCTCTCATATTAATCTTTTCCCCTGTGTAATAAGTGAATTAGTTGGATGTAGAGGATGATGTATGACAAAGGATGGCGTCTCTAAAACCTGCTGTAAATCCACATGCCATAGTCATTTAATAATGTAGGAAGGAGAGAGCCTGGCATCATTCTAAGATGCCAAGCGCTCTCTTATAAGATTCGCCGCTCTGAGTATTAGGGTAGTTGTAATAGATGTAGAGTAAATACACCTACATATTTCTGCCATTAAGGAAAGTGCATTTAAACAATCCTTTCTCTTCAGGATAAATAGAGAATAAAAACAAAAACTTCTACAAAATATCTGCAATTTTCAACCATTAATTTTTATTCTGGGAATGCATCTTGTAGAGATCATATTCAAAGACATTTTGCATGAATTCAGCATAAGCATAAAGATGTATGAAAACTGATGACATCATAACGATCAGTTCATGGTTAGTTATACCATAACTAGATGTAACCTTCATCTAGCACTTTGTTTTGCTGGACATTTTGCATGTTAGTTATTCTAACTAGAAATCTCAAGGGTGGTTGAATATTCCTCCCTTTGAGTGTTTTCATCATCATTAGGTATTTGGATTTTTATTTGGTCTGTCTTTTCATTACATTGATGTTAATTATTTTCTTTATCTGTTACTTTCATGGTTAAGTCAGTTAAATCTCTTACTTATCAGTTGTGTTGGGTTTCCTCTTCATTCTACTTCATTTCTCTCTTTTTGATGAAGCTTTTTCTTATGTATAACTTAATTTCATGGGTTTTAATTAGTTCTCTTTCTTCAGCCTCCCACTTACCTTCTGCCCCAGCTGCTCCCCTAATCCTGTGATTATCACACTATCTTCCAAAGTCATTCTCCTCACTTCTCTAAGTATTTAAGTTCACTGGTGGCTTTGATCCCACCACCGGGCCTCGTTACCTTCTCTTTTCCTGTTACCGGTTTTCCCTCTTTCGCTCCTGTTTATCTGCCCATGCTCCTCATCATCTTGACTCTTTATTGGTTTTTATAAAGTTTCTATTTCATCATCAAAACAATAAAATCCCACAATCCTGTCTGCACTTTGGGTCATTACCTAACCCACACAATGTGATATTACTGCATATTTTGCATAATTTTACAGGGTGAATGTATACATTAAACTGAAAATGGGAGAAAAAAAAGCTGCTGTGTGGGAATAGGGGTGGTATAGCTACATTTTATTACTGAGGTATGGGGATTCCAAATAAAATGCAGTCATAAGTGCAGAAAATGCATTTTTCTTATAAGCTATTCATTTTAGTGCAGAGTAAAACATAGCTTAAAGTATTATCCAGGTTGTTTCATTTAACACTAATAACTAAAGTGATAAAAGTGAGACTGATGTACAATTAGATTAAGTAATTTGCATTCAGGAATGAGTTTTCCTAGTCCAAATGACGCTGTATTGTTGTATTCATGGTATGTCGTTTAACTTTTTCCATATATCACATGCCTTGCCTTAACCTCCAGCCTCCAACCCCCAACCACAACAGCTGGTGTCTCAGCAAGGGCCCTGGCGTTATACTGCCACCCAAGCCTTTCAGTATACAACAAGCATTGTGGTGTTGGGGGCCCCTAATGGTCTTCTCAAAGAATTGTCCACAGTAGACATGAACACATGCATATCACATGTCATTCAACATAGTGATAAATAAGATTTTGTCCCTTCAGCAGGGAGTTTTTATAACTAGGAAACATTATAAGTAGTTTCTTTTTTACAGAGAAAAATGTATCCAATACATTTTAAAGCTTTATTTTGAAAATTTATTTAGTTTACAAATCTGATATAGCAAAACTCTCGCTAAGTCTTTTTAAATAATTTGTAGATAGATAGATGATAGATAGATAGATAGATAGATAGATAGATAGATAGATAGATAGATAGATAGATAGATAGATAGATAGATAGATAGATAGATAGATAGATAGATAGATATAGATGCTGACAGAATGTGCTTCTTCATTCTGTCCCTTTGATTAAACAGGCATTTGTTCTCTGAGCTTTTTTCACCTCAAAATTGTAAAAGAACACAAAATAAACTTACTGAATTTATTTCATCAAGTGTTTTTAAATTTATAGAGCTCTTAAGTAACAAGTACCGTAATAGTTGTGTTTAATTTGCTGTTGGCTCTTGGCTAGGATTGCCTTAAACAATTACCTTAATTGTAATATTGGACTTTATTTTTAACTTAAGAATAATTAAATTCAATAAAATAAACTTTATTGGAAATAGCGTTGATTTCCAATGATAATAGCGGCATCTCAGGCCTCGGCCCCACACGGTCGTAACCCGGCCTAAACGCGACAAATTTTTCACCAAACCAGCTTCTCAAAACGCCGGGGTCTGTAAACAATCGCAGTCATAGCTGCCGCCTAAACACGCATAGCGCCGGCTACTGTGCATCAAATCACAAACAACAATGGCCGTGACTCTGTTAATGCTACTCACCCTGCTGTCGGGCTTACAACAGAATCTTCTTCTTCTGGAATATCTCCAGGAAGAACAGAGCAATATCGACCACATAGTTCAGCACCTGAATTTGACTGAAACACGAAAATGGACCCGCAGGGCAACCATGTATAAATATTAGTGCGCATGCCCAACATTTCGTCGCTTATTTTTGCTTTGGCACCACAGCAGCACTTACAGGCCTGGCATACATTTTGCAGCGTTTTCATGCATTCGTGTGGACGATCACATTTATTTTACGTCTCCGTCTTTACGACAAACGTTTTGGAAAATATCAGCGTTTCGTGTTCGTTTTGACTTCGTGTGGACGGGGCCTTAGATGTTCCTTTTGATGGCAGTTAAGATGCTCCTTTCACTGTTAAATACAGGGATACTATGCCAGCTTGTAAGTATGACTTTTAGACTTGCCGAGCATCTAAATAATTGTGCAATGAGGCATAAATATCTCTCAAATTGTTATGATCTTGGTGCTGATGACTGGTCTGATGGCTGGTTAAATAGAGGCTAAAGCAGATGGATCAGATGAACTGTAATGTAAACAGGGTGGAGATAAGCAGGTGAGTGAAAAGAGTAATCAGACCAATCATCAGCACCAAGATCATAACAATTTGAGAGATATTTATGCCTCATTGCACAATTATTTAGATGCTCGGCAAGTCTAAAAGTCATACTTACAAGCTGGCATAGTATCCCTGTATTTAACAGTGAAAGGAGCATCTTAACTGCCATCAAAAGGAACATCTAAGGCCCCGTCCACACGAAGTCAAAACGAACACGAAACGCTGATATTTTCCAAAACGTTTGTCGTAAAGACGGAGACGTAAAATAAATGTGATCGTCCACACGAATGCATGAAAACGCTGCAAAATGTATGCCAGGCCTGTAAGTGCTGCTGTGGTGCCAAAGCAAAAATAAGCGACGAAATGTTGGGCATGCGCACTAATATTTATACAGCGCTTCGTGTCCTTTTGACTTCGTGTGGACGGGGCCTTAGATGTTCCTTTTGATGGCAGTTAAGATGCTCCTTTCACTGTTAAATACAGGGATACTATGCCAGCTTGTAAGTATGACTTTTAGACTTGCCGAGCATCTAAATAATTGTGCAATGAGGCATAAATATCTCTCAAATTGTTATGATCTTGGTGCTGATGATTGGTCTGATTACTCTTTTCACTCACCTGCTTATCTCCACCCTGTTTACATTACAGTTCATCTGATCCATCTGCTTTAGCCTCTATTTAACCAGCCATCAGACCAGTCATCAGGGCCAGTGGTGAGAAGTTATTTACAGTAGCATTCCTGTATTTCTGATTGCCTGATCCTGACCCATTTTGCCTCTCGACCACTGAGCTTGCCTGTTTCCATTCTAATCTGTTTGCCTGACCTGTCTCCGGACTCCTGCTGGATTTCTACCTGTTTGTCCGAACCTGAAACTGTTTAATGACTCTGTCCTGGATTCCACTTCGGCATCTCGACACCAGATTTGGCTTTGTGTTGTGGATTATCTTGCCTTCCTTCGATGTATCTTTGGGTCTGATCTCCTGCCTGTCCTCTAATCACCAATACATCAGCGTGTGGTCTACCTCAAGTACTGGATCCTAATATTCTGAGCTTGACACAAATATCAACAAACTACCCTAATAACTGCTAAGATGAGGAAATAATATATCAAACTCTCTCTTAGTCCAAAGCAAAAAGAGCCTAATACTTTTTAATCTAATCATTCTTTACAATTATATGCAGAGAAAAAGGAAAAGGTGTTAATCATCTATTTTATTGCTGGCAAAACTTATTTTCTCATTTATTGACATACATATATGAAATTCATATTCCAAAAAGACCTTCGCAATTTTAGTTTTCATGTTTAAAATATTCAGTAGCTATATAACTCAAATGCAATCTCAAATGTGTATATCATCAAATGGTAGGCTTAACGATTGCTGTAGTGGTGAGGATGATAAAGGTGCATGCAGGAAGTTTTGAAAGAGGATGTTCAGATTGGGACACAAGTTTAGGGTTGTTTATTCTGTTGACATGTATGGGGGCACAACAGTTTTTAACTCATTAATGATAAGTGAACATCACATTTAGAAAACATTAAGTTTTTTTTTTTTAATGATATTAAGTGGCTATCATTTAATATAACAGGGAGCATAACTTCCATAGTTTAACAAGTTTGTTATCATGATTAAAAAGAAAAGTGGTCAAAAGGTTATTGAGTCACTGACCTGGATTTGGATTCTTTGCAGTAGACAACTATATACTTATATATATCTATATCTATATATATATATATATATATATATATATATATATATATATATATATATATATATATATATACATATATATAAACACTATGGCAAAATAAGCTTGACAAATAACTTAAAACGTTACGTGGATGTCTGCTGATTGAGATACATAACTTGATTCATGTTTGATAGTCGGCAGCACGACTCTGTAGGACCCTGCAGAAGCGCTTTCCAGCTGAAGGGCAGGCGGAGGAAGGCAGGCTGGAGAAGACGTTTACGAACGATCCAGTGGCTGCGGGTTCTGTACCTCTGATCCGCCGCCATGGATTTACACGTAAGATAACTCATTTCCATTTACACCTTATGTCCTGCGTTCTCCCTGCTTTCCTCATAATCTATCCTCCAAATGAAGGTAAGGCAACTAAGCGGACATGCGTTTCAATGAGAGCGCTCTTTCCTTCTCTGTGTTGGTTTCCCTGTCAGTCAGCGTGTGTCCATGTGTGTGCGTGTGCGTGCGTGTGTTTGAATGGTGCGCTTCACTCAGCGGTGATCATAGCGTGCCATGCGTCCGCCGCGGATCACTGTTCAAATAACTGCAACAACAATAGGAAGATGATCCAAAGCGCACGGAGTTGACAGTGTGGCATCACAGACACAATAGATCATTTAACCGGCAAAGAGAGGAGAACGTTCAAACTAATGTCTTAACAGGAGAGGCATGAAAGACAGATGTAAAACAATTATTAGATCTTTTTTTAAATCACTATGAATTTAAGGTCAGTGTTAGAAAAGCCGCGCGCACTGGGAGCTGTTGCGGAGATATAAGGGAACTCCTCATGTTAAACTGTCGGTTATAGTCTAACAAAAATCTATTTGGGGTAGACGCCCAGTTACTGGGTAACTGTGAGCCCAACTCGATTTTAGGGCAAGAGGACGAGCAAAGTCGCAGTGTGCGTAAAAAACGCACGTTTTTTCCTCTCTTTTTACTTTTTCTCTTTTGAACCCAAATAGTTTTGACCCAGTAAATACTTGTCAGCTGTTGTGGAAATGTTTACCATCACGGTTAAGAAGATTGGCTATAATTTTTAAATTGCACTTGATTTTTCACTTTGAATCAAAATTGTTAAAGAGGCTCAGCTGTTATGTTCAGTGAGAGTTAAGGCGACTTTTACGCTCGTTATAACGCAGCTCTTAAGTTCTCACTGCTACTTTTTCAAATATATGAAAAGATCACCATGAGTCTAAGTAAAGGTATTAAAATTATTAACAACAATCCTTAGATTTTTTACAAGTTTTGTTATGTTCTTGAAAAAGTGGATACATTTTAAAAATGCACTATAATGTGTCTTCGGTGTCTGTCAGTGCACAGCCAAGTCACAACACAAGGCAGAAAACCTGACATGGAATAACTTGGGTGAATAACAGTCTATGACCGCAGTGATTTGATATTTTAGCCTATTCTTTGTTCAGTTGGTCGAGAATATTCATTTAGGTTCCAGGTGGGTTCAGATGGCTGAACCTTTCATAAAAGCGATGAAATTAGAATTTATTAGATAGAAGGACATAAACTACAGACATTAGAGATCTGGGGAAAAAACAATCTCCTCTGAAAACGGAATTACATGGCAAGTTCAGGACCAGGCCACACACTGATGATCCTGTTTAAGACTTTCCAAAGTGAATGAATTCTGAATTTTCTTACCAAGACTTACATTGTGTCATCTCATGAACTCTGTTAAGTTTGTAATACAGAGGAGTCATAAGCAGAAAAAGCTCTCTCTTTTGAGATTTTTTCTGTTATGGACTAAAGAGTATATATATATATATATATATATACTCTTGCGTCC
>JAGKQL010004076.1:0-16032 GCA_018398635.1 Cyprinodon brontotheroides
CTATCTATCTATCTATCTATCTATCTATCTATCTATCTATCTATCTAGAGAGAAGGGGAGATATAGTGATTGAAGTACATAGTCTAAGTAAAATAAAAAGGAATTAACAAACAATGAGTTCCTTGCCAGTACTTTATACTGATTTTAGGGGACAACCTTATGTATGCATGACAATGGGGGTCCCTCCCTTAGTCTACAATCATTCTAAATTTTTCTGAACAGTGATGATGTTTAAACAGATTTCTTATGGGCATGCATTCAGTGAACTATAGTAAACATTTAGACATTGTTAATATTAAAGCAGTAACCCTAAAAAAAAGATTGCCATTGATTTTGATAGTAGAGGGGACATTTTCAGTACCATACCATATTCCTCTTGGCTTACATGACAGTTATATATATATAGCTTCGTATATGTTACCGTTTTCTAATCAGATTTTATCCTTAATTAAAAATATATCCTCTGAAAAATACAATGCTGAATGCGTACATATGCCATGTTCTCTGTGCGTGAATTCAGAGTATTTGTCTGAAGATGTGTAATATAAACATAGGGACAGCCAACTTATCAGTTATCTGTTAGCTATACTTCTGCAGCACTTACTACTCATCAAACATAGCGGTGTGTGGGTTTTATCATTTCTGTTTGGTTGTGAAGACAACAGTAGTAGTAGCTTATCTTGAAATATTGTAATTGCTAAATCATTCTGTGTATATCTGCCAAATCCTCTGTTACACATTTCACTAATTATATCTATGATATGTGACATCAAAGCTACTCTCTTTTAACTTTTTGCTCACTGTGGCTTGTGCTTAGTTGTAGTTTTGATTTAGGTTGCAGCATAATGTAATGATCACAAGCAGGGACTCATAAACATCCAAATTCTCTTTGTTTGAAGTATATGGGTCTACTGATATATAACACACTGAAGAGTTTATAGCTGACCATAATGAATATGGCAGGACGGTCTAAACACCATATTATAAGTCTATAGTTTTTCATGGACAGTTAACTGAGGGGCATCATAATAATGTTTAATCAAATAATTTATATAAATGTGTTAAAATTTAATTGAAATTGTGGTAAAATGGTTATTCGGTTTTTAAAATCTGACCTTTGACTAATCTGTTCTTCCACCTCTCTGCCTGCTCAGATGCATATCTCCCTCACTCCCTAATGTTTAGATTTTTCTTAATTTTTACTCTTGGCCAAAGTAACAGAAAGTTGGTAAAAAACAATTTTTCAAGAATTTTCTTTCTGGACTACTTTTTAAGCATTTTATTGTCATTTTGATCACTCCAAAGAGGTCAAATCCACTTTCAATTCAAAATCTTCATGTAGAAATGCTACAGCAGTGAGAAAAGAAAAGAGGGAGTGCCAAAGAAAGATCTGAAATGACTTTGCAAGGTTTTTTAATGAGAAAATTCACTGTGTTAGAAAAGCAGTATGTACATCAAGGTTAACACCAGCACCAATACTGTCTCCAATTAGAATAAACTATTTTTAAAAAGTCCCAATTTAGCTAAACAAACTGAAAAAATTTACAAATAATTTTCATCAGCAAACCTTATCTTCCTGCTATCTTGATGTTCTACCCACATGTTTTGTTAAGGTTTTACTTGTTTTAGAGTCTGATTTGATTCAAATCATAAACACATCCCTTTTGTATAGCGTTGTCCCCTTGGCCCTAAAAACAGCAATTATCAAACCATTGTTGAAAAAGAGAAGCATGAAAACATTAATCCTGCAAGTCTACAGGCCTGTTTCAAACCTCCCCTTCTTCAGTCAAATTATTGAAAAAGTTGTCTTTCAACAATATATTTCCTTCTTAACAATGACCCAATTTTATGATGTCCTCCAGTCAGGTTTCCGAGCCAACCGGAATACAGAGACTGCCTTGATAAAAGTTTTAAATGACATCCATATAAATTTAGACTCTGGAAGCACCACAGTGCTGGTATTATTGGACCTCAGTGCAGAATTTGATACTTTTGATCACTTGATTTTATTACAGCATCTTGAAAACTGGGTCCGCCTTTCTGGTACTGCACTGGACTGATTTAAATCCTACCTGGACAACAGGGACTTCTACGTGTCAGTAGAGAACTTTAAATTAGAAAACACGAAAAATCACAAGAGGCGTTCCTCATGGCTCCATTCTGGGGCGCCACCTATTCAACATTTAAATGCCCCTCTTCGCTCACATTATAACACACAACAAGATCAGTTACCATAACCTGAAGGACATTTACAGGATTAAAGGACTAATGTTCAAGCAGAATATAGAAAACAATCATTAATGCATTTATCTTTAGTAGAATTGATTACTACAACAGTTTCCTCATAGATTGCTGGTCTGATTCATTATTCAACACAACTGTCAGCTCCGCCCCGTTTCCTATATGCTTCAATCAGATTAACTTTTTTACCTGAAGCTCTTGGACCAGTGACTAGTGCCAGATACAGTAATTGCGAGCTATCAGTGAGTTTAATCCAACATTCCTATTTACTGCCTGCTTGTCTGTCTTCCGGATTCTTAAAGGATTCTGCCTCCTGCTTCTCTGAGCCTGCCTGAACTATATCTGACCTATCATAGTGTGTTTTTGGATTTCTGACCTGTTTTCTGTGCCCTGACCTCACTCTCTGATTCTCCCCTCAATTGTCTCTGGATCTCTTATCACCTGGCTTTGACTCTGGACCTGTTCTCTGACCCCGAACACTGGTTTGTCCCATGATCATTCTCCATGTCTCTGCTCTGATCTCAGATGAGGCCTTGTGCATTCCCTTGGACCAACGATTAACTGTCAGATGAGGATTCCTTCAAATCAGCATGGATGGATTCTGTAATCTTCTGAGGTTCACCAGTGATGTCACATGCATACTAGCATCTTTAGAAACTCTCAAAGTTTGCTCTTAAACATTGAGGTTTAGTGATTTAACATTAGAGACATCAACCTCTGTTTCTGTCTGTACACTCAATTGTTTAATCTCCTTCCAGAAGTTCTGGTTGCTGACACTGGTGAATCCTTATCGACCTGCGTCAGTTTCACATTCCAATAAACTGTTAAAATGGCCCTTGTTGTTCTAGTTGAATTCTGAGTCTTATGTTTTCTGGTCATTCCAGAATTATCTGGCCAAAAATTGACCCATCTGCAAATCACCAGTTGCATGTAGGCGTGGAGAATTATCTCAGGCACCTAGAATTTGGCGTTGGAGAGATTCTAGATTTTTATGTAAACAAGCCCAGTCTGGAACGCTACTTCTGCATTCGTCAGCTCATTTTACTGCCCTGACTGTTCCACTCACTGCCACCAGAGAGCCTCAGTTGTCACCACCAGAAACTTTTTAAGGCGATCCTGCTCAGCTCCAAGCTTTTCTGACATAGAGTAAGACCCATTTTAGACTGCAGCTCTCAGCCTACCCCACTAACTGAGCTATTGTCTCTTATGTTATCTCTTTACTTGCAGGCAAAGCAAAATTCTGGGGCACTTCTAAGTGGGAGAACAGGTCATACATTTGTCATTCCTACCTAACATTTTCTCAGGAACTGATTCTGGTGGGGGAGTGGCAATGCAGTTAGGGCATGGGGTTTGGAATCCAGATGTTCTCAGTTCAAGCCTTACTCCCACAGACTGCCACGATGGGTCCCTGAGCAAAGACCCTTAACCCCTACACTGCTCCCCGGGTGCCGCACAATGGCAGCCCACTGCCCCCAAGGTGATACGTTAAATCCAAAGAGTTAATTTTGTTGCTCAGTATTGTGATGGTGTAATTTCTGTAGAAAATAACAATAAAAAACTGGAAAGCTGATGCCCATCTCTGCCCAGTCATGAAGCCACCAGAGGGCTTCTGTTTTTAAGACAAGGAGATATGCCAGTTTCTGACTTCAAATTCTTAGCAGGTGACAGTCGTGGAATGAGGAAGCATTAATGGACATTTTTTTGACAGGATTAAGCAATAAGACCGAGGATGAGCTTGCTACTCAAGATTTCCCTCTTTCTCTAAAACCATTGGAGGATATAGCCTCCAAAATACATTTCCTTCTAATAGATAAAAGGACAATGTTTTTCAGACCTGAAAAACTCATTCCAGTCAGACCCACCTCTGATCAAAAAGGCGTCTTTAGGAAATATCCACATCTGAACCCATGCAGACGTCTAAGGAGAAAAACAGTGCATACATCAACGCACTTGGCTCTACTGTGGTGGCAAAGGGCAGTGTCAACCTGTCCAGTAAAAAGGTCAAGCTTTTAGTAGAGGAGGGAGAACCCTACTGAGCCCATCTAAGGAGTCCAACTCCCTTTCCCTGACCTTTCCAGGATTGCCTATCTATAAAATACAGTATTTCAAGCACCAGAATCTCTGCTTTTTATCGCATTCTGGAGACACAGAGTTTCTTGGACGGAGTTTACATAAAAATATTGGCCATTTGTCCTTTGACTATCCTCTTGACCTACTTCCTGGCACCACCTCCTATGGGGTAGACTGTACTACCTCTTGTTACCTAAAGCTCAAGCCATGTGGGAGTGGCAGCCCAGTGGTTAGGCATAGAGCTTGGAATACTGAGGTTCTGGAGTTCAAGACCCTCTCACAGACTACCACTTTGGGTCCACGAGCAAAGACCCTTAAACCCCACTGCTTCCCAGGCCCAAGACAATGCAGCACACTGCTCCCCAAGGGAATGGTTTAAATGCAGAGTTCGTTTTCATTGCTCTATTACCAGTGACAGTGTAATAACAGTAAAAAATTGGGGAAAAAATATATACATCTAAAAATATATTTTGATGACTCACTCAAAAGCAGGTATATCATTTGTCCTTCTTCCTCCTGCTGAATCAGTTCCTTCTTTACTGGGAAGTAGGATGGAACTCTTCACCCCTGTATTGATTATAGAGGATTTAACACACCACTACAATCACAATAGAGAACCATTCCCCTTTCCCGAATTGTAACTGCTTTTGATCAGATCCAGGTTGCAAAAATATTCACCCAACTTCTGACCTCATAATGCATACAGGGTCCACATCAGAGGAGATGAGGTGGAGAACTACTTTTAACACATGCGGACACTACAGGCCTACCACGATCAGGCCTTTTGGACTTACAGAAATTCACAGGATGTTGACTCTGATCCTTCCCGATCTGGTTGAATTCTGGATAATTTTTTGTCATTACACTGGACTGTAATTAACTGTCTAACTAGAACAGTGGTAATAACTACCTCTGCATACAAGAAACAATGAAAAGGATAACTGCAATGGCTTGGACATCTAATTGACAAAAGTCATTGCTAATTTGCAATAATTAAGACTCAGCATCGGAATGCATTTTACTTTATGTTCGACTGCGTACCGGTGATGACTAACAAGGTGGATATGGCGTTACTAGCGCCATTACTTTTGTTTTAGTAACGAGTAATCTAACTACTACTTGACTGTAACTATAACAGTTACCATTGCAGACACCCCATTACTGCACGCCAATACTCAGGTCCCACAATGAACCTTTTTCATGATAGGACTGCGTCTTGGCGCCCTGTCATGAGAGAGGGGAGGGATGAGATTGGCTGATGTATAGTGAAGAGATTCAGTCTGTCCAGTTGGGTAGGTGGGTGTTTCTGCTGGTGAGTGTTAACGCACAGCACACAGAGAGATGGAGAGTGAGGAATGACTCTGTTAAGCAAAACGCAGCTTTTCCAGATGGGAAATACCGTGTTACTGTTCGAGCTGAAGCTTCCCCATCAGGATCACTGCTTTCCCTGCACTTCCCAAGACAGCATGGAAGGCACTGATTCACCGCGCGTAGTTTAATAGGAACGCAAGATGTCGCTGGGCTAAAAGGTGCGCCGATAAAGTCGATCTTCTCCATAGTTCTCCTTCCACAGGAGAACTTCATGAGAGAGCGTGAACGATCAAAATGATAGCTCATATATGGAGAAAGGGAGAAATCTGGATGGATGGATGGATGGATGGATGGATGGATGGATGGATGGATGGATGGATGGATGGATGGATGGATATGGATGGATGGATGGATGGATGGATGGATGGATACTCTGCCTTTTCAACAGGCTGTATTTTAAGCATTATTTGATGGCCTTTGTGGCAGGGGATGAGATCCATATCTTGTAATACACAAGTATACATCTAGATAGTGATGGATAGATAGATGTTGCGATATATAACAACCTTGGGCGTTCAGGTTCAGGAGTGGAGCATCCCCAGTTATTAATTTCATATACTACTGAATCTATGAATACCTGTTAAAAACTTCACATCAAAAGTTACTGATACATTTCGTTTGATTTGCAATGATCTACCAGGAAACTTCAATTCCACCGGGTTCTTGATAACATTGAGTCGAGAAACTCTATTCAGCTAGCTTTTTGAAACACCACGGTGAGAAGGTGGGGGAGGGCTGGAGTCAGTAGGGTTTAGGCGGAGAAACTCAAAGTAACATAATAGTTACTTTTACTAGTAACTATTACTTTGACATTGGAGGTAACTCAGTTAGTAACTCAGTTACTTTTTGGGGCTGTAGTAACTATAACTAATTACTTTTTCAGTAACGTGCTTGTACTGTAGATGAAAACAAGTACGGGTTCTGTGCTGCTCAGCGCTTTCTTATATATATATAGAGTACATAATGTTTGCCCCAATCTGAATTACATGATCAGAACAGGTGTTAAGATGGATGCTGATTGAATTATTATTAATATAAACCACCATTTCAATAAGAATACAATTGTTCAATCAATCACAAAATTTCATTTATATAAACATAAATACTAGCCTGGGTGCCAGTCGAACTTAGTCGCCCACAAGGTTTGAGTTAGGGGAAGTTAGGTCTAGCTCTGCTCCATATTAGCGAGTGAAGCCAGGCCCACACTGTCAGGCGATCCAATCAAGAGTATCGGGAAGCGGGCTTTGGGTGGACAGATGATCAGGAAATGCGGTGTATCCCCAACCCGCGTATGCATGGCGGCTAGGTGACAACAATAATGGCTGCCGCTGGAGAGTTTGGGTGAGTAGATTCTGCTATTAGGTCTGTTCTAGAAGATATCGACAGCAAATTAATTTTAAAAGAGGAACAGAGAAACGCGATCAAGTCTCATCTTCTTATTCTAGGCGTGAAACTGCACGCTTTGATTTTTGTGGACAACAACTATGCCTCGCTTAAGATACGTCACGCACTCCGTTGCTCTTATTGGTTGTAGGTCTATCCAATTGAGTGCAGAGGCATTTTTTTTCCTGGTTCGTTCAAAACACGCCCCATAATCACAGCTCTATGGAGCAGTATCAGACTCATATTCTGATTAGAATTGAGTCGGACTACGTCAGGCTACATAAATACAGATATTTAATGAAAATCTGTATTTACCAGCTAAAGATAGTCTAGATCAGTGCCTCTCAGAATTCTCATTAAGTGGTTTGTCTCTCTCTTCAATAAATACATAATTGAAATGCATCATTGAATATTAATTTTGCCTGTGCAAACTCTGGGAGATCAAGGGAAATATCTGCACTTATAAGGTGCAGAGTAAAACAGAAGTAAAGTGCAGAACATCCGAAAGTCTTTATAGATTTTACCAATTGTACACCCACTTGATTTTTATTTTTATTTTCTTTAGAAAAAAAGGGTTTGCCAGAAGATTATGTCAAAAGCAAAAAAAGCAAGGAATCTAAAACCTGGGGAGTTAATATTGTATTTTTTTTTTTTTAAGTATTATTGCCTTTAGGCTCCAAACAAAAATTTACCCTTCAGACAAATATCCGTTATAAAAATGCTAATAATTAAGTGCATGTTTTTCAAATTTAATTGCAGTGGTCTACGAAAAACAAGAAAGGTCAGGATTTACTAGTCATCTGTGATTCATATAGTGATGCTACCAATGTAGTGTATAAGCTTTGGCGGGATTTAGTATCCTATCTCGATTTTATTACATCCAGTTGTGAAACACTTAGAAGTATTCCTGAATGAGAGAGGCCCTGAGAACCAAATCATCAGCTATCATCCCTGGTATATCATCCATTGGGGGTGCAGGTGGCCTCAGCCATAAGAAATCTGGATAAATCCTAAAGTTATTGATGTCACTCCCAGTTGGTAAACCTCCTTTTCCGAGAAGCTTGGAATTGATTGTAGGTATTATGCAAAATAGGTTTGCAGCTGTGAATGTGATCGACATTGGAACTGAGTTGTAAAAGTGAGTCAAGAAGGTTTTTAGGGTTTTATTTTGCTGCACTCGGCCCAGTTTGTGTTGATGACTGTCACAGCCAAAAGTTAGTAAGTGATGTGGCGTATTTGCTGGAAAAATATGCACTAATGTAGAAATTGATGCCCAGGTTTTAAGCATAAAACCTAAATGTTTATGTACTGTAGGGTTTTTTGTGTGATAGGCCAAAAAGTGTAATTTGTAATTATGAAGTAGTAGAGGGGTGGAAATAAGAATAAAAACTCTAAAAAATGTGTGGTGCACATATGGGTAGTGTGAATACACTACTAAGTTAGAAATATTTTTTGCTCAAACCTTTGAGATTTGTACATCTCCACCAATTTCAGAGGTTTGTCCTCATCCTTCTCTTGCAAAATTCACTGTCTGTCCAACTGAAAACCACTCCATGCAGTCATTAGACCTCCTTCCCCTAATTCCATATTTGAAACTTCACCAGTTTTTAGCTAAAACCTTGTAGAGATAATGGGAGAGTTGAACCACTATGCATATCTCCCTCTAGGAATCTCCAGATGACTTAATGGGTTTAAAATCCATAAAAATGTGAAAAGGATTTCTTCTAACTCTTGATGCATTTCTGCCCAATTGGGTCTGGTGAATCCTGGCATTGTTGCTTCAAATTTGGCATCACAGAAAAAAGGACATTTTCTGAGAGAATACTCATATTCAGGTAGACAGCTAATCACACTCATAAGACACATAATGTTGCTGAAATAGACCTAACCAATCGTAGCAACCCTGGACCATTGCCCCATCAGGCTTAAACAGCAAACACTTAAAATGATCATGGAACAGGGTAAATCTGGACTAATCAGATTTACCTCATTCCTCCAGGATGTAATCTTTATTCTCCCTGGCATATTACAACCTTTTTTTCCAGATTAAAATCACTGATCAGTGGTTTTTAAACCACTGCACAGCTGATTAGTTCAAAGACATTTGGTTACCTAAGTATTGTGCTTGTGTAAATTCACTTATTTTTAATAATTCAAGACATTTGCACGTTTTGAAGCAATTTCTTTATTTAATTTCACAAAATGTTTAACCTCTCATTCAATTCTTTCAGTTTTCAATAATGCTCCATGCATCTTTGTACAATCATAGGTCTTCCTGTATGGAATATAGTCTTTTATGAACTAATTATCCAATAAATGTATCTTGCCTATTTACTTTGTTAAATCTGAGGGGTTCTTATTTTTGGATAGAAAGTGTAGCTAAACCTCAGTTATATTGGAAAGATAGAAAGGAGATTCAGTGTGAGCATCCATATAAAGTCTTGCCACAGTTTCTCAGCTGCTGTAGATTCCTGCACCACAGTTACCATGTGCATCTTGGCTGATTCTCTTTTACTTATTTGACTTGTTAGGCATCATAGATGATTTGATCAGTTTTTAGTTGTGTTTTTATTGAATTGTTGCCTTTTTCATCAATAATGAAAGAACCAATCCAAAATACAATCATTAGTCCTGTTCTTAATTCAATAAAAATAAAAAGTGGTAAATCCTGAGAAATCATACAGTTAACGCTTCATCCAATGACATAAATCCACATCACATTCAGTTTGATTTTACCTGGACATTGTTTACATTAACAATTGGCAATGAAATAAGGCATTCTCTGTCATCAATCTCTCTGATACATGCCGCAGTCTTATTCTTTATTTGAGAATGAAGCACTAAAATAAAAATAAAAAAACTTATAAACACTGTATCCAAGCAATCTTTGTGCTATTTCACACTTTGCAGTCCTCGCTGTGATTTCAAATATTGTGAACCCCTAGTCACAACATGGAAAGGGGTTAAAGACGAAAGCTAAGATTTTGTGTTTTTGTTCATGATGTCAAAAAACTGTTTCAAAACAAAGTACTTAAAAGAAGAAAATAATTTCTGGCAGTCCAAAAAAGATTTTTCCAAAAAGGTCAAAATAGGTTGATTGTCTAGGGATATAACCAGTCAAAATCAGCCTTGACAACTGATGCAGGCTTCAAGGTTATCTGGCTTCCGATTCTGCTTCCACTGAAGCTGCATTTTCACACCATTTTCCTAACCAGATGTGAATGGAGGTAATCATTTTTTGCTTTTTTTTCCCAGACTTTTACTTTATTAGTATGCCTGATTGAATGTGAAGGAGAGTAGAGGACAAATTAAACATAATACTTTATCATCATCCCCCTTAATGGTGGAAACCTGCAGATGTGTAACACTCAGCATGCATTTCCTCTTCTCTGCTTCTCAGCTTGTTAGAGGATCCCAAAGAAATCAATTAGAGAGACATCAGCATTTTCTGAGCCTACATAGGTAGCGGGTCTGAGCAGAGTAGAACGCACTCGTCTGTGTTTCACACAGTCTTTCTTGTTCTATGAGGGGAAATTACAAACCGATCTATCAATTGATCTGTGAGTGAAGAGAGCTGTTAACACAAGGGTGAACCATCATTATCGCTTTATCTACTGTTGCCAAATTTAGTGAAGGAGAAGTGCCAGGCTGAGGAAAGAAACTGACCAATGTGGTGATGTACTGATTCCCTTTCAGATCATGCAGCTGAGAGCTGCCCGGGTGAAAATAATTCTGGGCATCCAGTCATGCTAAGTTAGGAACCATGTTTGCAACAGAGAGAAACCCCTGAGGAGGTTAGTGCCAGCTGAGAGGATTCTGGAAGAAGATAAAAGATGACGACAAAAGAAGTCCAAGCTATGCTTTGCTAATCATGCGGTTTCATGCATCATGCCTTAAAAACTAGCATAAATATAAAGTTAGATTATCTAGTGTATTTATTTATTTATGTAACAATTTACTTGTTCGACGTGAATCTACTTTTAAATGTGCAAAAGATAGCTGATCATACTGTAATTTTACATATCTATCTAAGTAACCACATTTCTATTAAAAGATAAACTAATCATTGTCAAACAAAGTATTTAACTGAATTTTAGACCAACACACATCACTGAATTACTGGGAAATGGAAGGTAAAGGCTTATAAATGTGTTTACAGTGAAAAAAAAAGTGTTTTATGCAGTGAGTTTCACTCACTTTTAACTCAAAATAAAAAAGATAAAGGCACATTCTTAGTCATGCCCATATATGGTTGTCCTGCTAAATTGAGAGGTCGCATTATGAGAGCAGTGATCAGAGAAGACCACTCTAACTCTGTAGAATATGATGAATCTACAGCTCTGGTAAGAAAATTAATGTGCACTACATGATTACTACATGTGATCTTTATGGAAGGACAGCGGAAGAAAGGCACTTAATGGTTCAGCAGCGACTTAATGCGCAAAAAATTGAAACCTGACTAAGTCATTTTTTCTTGCAATAGGTGCATTTTTTCTTGAATTGAGGAAGTAAGTGAGACACTATGCCAATGGAACAAGACAATTTACATTTAAAATAAGAAAAAAAATTGCCTTATCTTATTTCAAGTACATATTATCTAATTATCTTATTTTAAGAGTAAAAGTACTCATTCCATTGATAAATAATTTTAATAACCTACTCAAATTAATGGTAAACACACTTAATCTTAGACATTTTTGCTCATTTGTAGATCGTTTTTGCAGTGTGGACACAGAAAAATGCATGACAGGAAGCACTGGTCAGAATTTAACAAACAATCAACAATATGTATGTTAGAATGGCTCTGTCTCAGTCCAAAATCTAATTGAACATCGATGGTAACTTATTGTTATGAATGCTAAATAAATCTCACCAGGCTTCAACTATTTTGTAAAACATGTTTCTTAAAATTTCCGTCTTTGAATGTTTACAGGTTTTATAGATATGCACCAGGTTATACAAAGGGCCGGATTTATCAAGATCCAATTTTGCGTGCAGTAATTTGCGCTCGCAAACTGGAATTTTGCGCGAGGGGCTGAACCATGGTTTGCGGGTGATTTAACAAGAGCGATTGCGTAACTGGTGGCAGGTGCAAAACTGTTGGAGACGCCCTATTTAAATGATGGTTTTGCGCGTTTTGTGGTTTGCGGCAAAGTAGTTTGTAAACTTTGGCAACCTTTATCCTAAGGTGGTATGTGGCTGAATTTCTACTTCACCGCAGTAAAAAAAAAAAAAAAAAACAGGTGTTTTGTATCGGCCTGTAGAAAAATGCACATACCAAATGGCTCACAAGAAGTGACTTTGGATAAGATGACTGCGCGCTGCATCCCCGCAGCATTGGCATGTTGCTCCACAGGCGCAAGGCGGGAGGTCGGGGTTCTCTCCGTTAGGGTGTCAGGGCATTTAGAACGTCGGACAGCACTTCTGGCTTGAGATTGGGGAGATCCCAGATGCAAAAAGTGCAATGCTGCAGGAGTTTTGTGATATCTGGTATTGCGTCGTCCTCCTTGTGGCTGGCTCAGAGCCATTAGGAGTTCCCCAACAGCTCAAAATGGCAATGCTGGATGGCGATATGTTTTGATGATCGTTTCTTCGTTCATTCCAAAAATATTCACGGGTGAAAAATACGTTCTCTGCGTCTCCTTGCTTCATTCCATGTCTCCTTCTTGCGACAATAACGGCTGCCATGTGTGGCAATTACGCGCCACAGACCATTTGCACCTTCTTTTTGAAAGCGTGTTAAATATAGAGTCAGATACGTTAGCAATTGCTTTCAGGTTTGATAAATCACTTTGCGAGTGCTAAATTAATAAATTTATGTTCTCCTCCCACAAGGCAGCACTTTTAGTGTAGCGTAATATTGAATATTCATTGCAGAAAAAAGTACTAAATAGATGAAGGCGCTATTTAGCACGTTTTAAAGACAAACCACTTTTAGCAGCTGTTGATAGATCAGTTTGTACATTTTTTTTAGCGTGCGATTGAAATAGCTCACGTTTTTTATACACGCAAACCTTTGATAGATCCGGCCCAAAAGTTGTCTCTAAAATGTAACAATTTTGTTCTCAGATTTTTCTTTGAAAAGAAAAAAAAAGAACAAGTTGATAACCCTTTGTAATCTTGTATTTGAAAATGAACTAAATAAATTGAAACAGAAAGTTCAAACCATGATGAAAGGAACAATCCTTCTCGGGGAAAAAATTATTCTGACTTAACTAGATTCTACGTGCTTTAGGACATGATGATTTATGCTTTTAATATCGTCTAAACATTTCTTGAAATGTGGTTGTCTTGTCGTTTTCCTCTAAGCATACCGGATTAAACACAACCTGTTCGGAAAAATAAGGATTTAGGCTAGCCAAGTGAAAATGTAGAGTGAGTGTGGTTTCTTTTTTCTCAACTTTACCTGAGGGAAGGCTTACTGTCTCAGTGTCTACAAACTCCTGCTCTACTCAGTAAAAGATCAAGGCATCTTCGAAAAGCATAAATTTAAAGTAAGATCCCCCGTGTGGTCCTGATGCAGAAAGCACTTAGGAGAAATTTCCATATTGCTTAGAAGGCAACTACACTGCAAAAGTATAACCTGTAAAGGATAAATTCAAAAGCAGACATTGTCTTTATAAGCTGAAGTTGGAAAGAAGTTTCTATAAAGAAAAAGCATAACAATTATAACCACACCTGAACAAGGTTCTGTTTGCATGGTCCTTTTCTTTCACAAGATGATCCAGAGTTAAGCTAAATATCTTATACTTTTGTTGGCTTGAGGATTTCCTCCATTTTTCTTCAGAGTTTTAGTCATTTTATGGTTGAACTGGAACACTGACTACATCTACTTTTAATTTAAAAATGTGTCATAGGAGCAGTTACTTTTTTGTCTTATGCAGCCTTCAGGCTGACAAAGTCAGTCAATCATGCATCTTCAATCTGCTGAGGAGACACAGTGCACACTGCAGAAAGAGCTTCCTTAGATCCAAGACAAGTGTGAAATCAAAGTAATGAATTAAGCATCTGTGGCTCCTTTACAGCTGTTTTATCCTGAGAAACAAACAAGACTACCCAGAACCTGGAGAACGGAAGAATTTTATAATGGACACAGAAATTAGGGCATTTACATTTACAAATAAAAAATATATATTTTAACTGATTTTAAATCAATGAGGCCCACTGGCTTTCACAGATGCTTTATTTAAATTAGGCAACACCTGACACTTCTTCAAATTCTTATAGCTATAAGGAGCAATAAATATGATTAAATCTTATTTGCCTAATCTGTCCATGTTAACCGTTCTTCAACCTTTTCCCCTAGGACTTCCGTTCCTGCATATTTCAGTTGTTTTCCTGCTGCTATACACCTGATTAAAAAAAAGGGTCAATAACAAGCTTCTGCAGAACTTGATTGCATGCCAGGGCGCTAATGTAATCATTTGAATTAGATGTGCTGGAAAAGGGAGACATTTTAAGCATGCAAGAATAGGCCCTGGGGAAATGGTTAGGGAGCACTGCCTTAGATCTAAATAGATATGTGGTAAATCTTGGGCTCAAATATGCTCTTACTGAAAAAGTCTTAAGGCTCTTTGTGGTGCTTGTTGAAAGCTTTACTTGACATAATTTGCTCTCCTCTATGGGTACTATATAAAAATGTGCAGGCAACTCCAACTTTTTAAACAGTGTAACTTTTTGAGCAAATGCTAGAAAACTTTATTTGGGAACAATGTAATTTTACAGGCCTTTCTGTTAGGAATGATTATTAAATATTTATGAACGGAGATGATGCTCTACTTTATGTATACATCAGAGGCTGAGAGAAATAAAACCAAACTGCTCATTAAAACAAGAGTTTGCTTGTCAAAAACTTACGACGGTAACATTTCAAAATGCTCATAACAACCTTTTATTTAACACACTGCACATCGGACCCATATCAGCCCCTTTAAAGTTTTGGGGGCATTAAAAGAGTAATTTAACCACTTATTTGGCTCAGGGGCAAGGGGCCAAGGTGGACATCTGGCCTTCAAACTCACAAGATAGCAAAACACTTTGACAAAGCCTCTTTTTAGTGTTGCTTTAATAAAGCACCCCTCCATGGTTTGCTGGATTATACATAGAAACAAAACTATAATACTGAAAATCCATATCAACATATTCTTACTGCCCTTGTTTTGATTTTTTCTAAGCCACTGTCTCTGTCATGATCTGGCCTGTTTGCTCTCCCTTAATTAGTCGTTTTTCCCTCCCTGCCTCAATTATAATTCTATTCCTCTCACCTGTTTCCTCTGGTTTATATTCAGTTCAGCCTGAGTATTCAGTGCCAGATCATTACTTGTCTCTTTCTGTTAGTCTGTCTTTTCAGTTTTATTTTATGGTTCATGTCCTGGATCCTAGCAGCCAGTGGAAAGAGGGTTTTTGTGTTTGTCTCATCTCCTGATTGTCCACTGTTCCTCCCCCGCTGAGTCCTCTGGGTTTTGGCTCATTATGTGGGAGGTTCAGTTTTTATCCAGTAAGCCTGGCTCCAGGGGGAGACCAGTTTAAAGTCCTGCTTCAAGTTCCGGTTCTACGTCCTGTCTCGGCTACCCTCTTCCACTGAGCCTGCCTGTCTGCACCTGATCCTGTCTGCTCCTGTGCATGACCACCTGGTCTGTTCCTGCCTGTTCTGGATCCCTGACCAGGATCGGCTTCCAGCATCACCTCTGGGACTGCAGCACCTGGGGACATTCTTGGTCTGACTGTTAATCCAGATTGGTTTTATGACAAATTACTTGAAAGCTCTGGGAATATCTCATCCTCATACTGCATTGTCCCATCTTATAAGTATAACCTGATTAGTTACCAAATAGACGTAGACAGACTTTATTATCATTTTGAATATACAGAGTGAATACAAAATGAAATTTCCTTCAGTACAGCTCTCAAGATATTTTTCTTTTTTTTTTTAATGCAGTCACGATAAAGGTAAGCAGCAGTGATATT
>JAGKQL010004077.1:0-15854 GCA_018398635.1 Cyprinodon brontotheroides
ATGTTTATTGGCTAACTTCTTGCAAGCTGAGGTGGTACAAAAAAAAAACACCTTTTTATCAAGCTTTTTGATTTGGGTAAAAAAAAAAAAAACATTTTTGTCACCGCTCTCGCAGTGGAAGTTTTTGATGTGTTCCTTGGGGGACAATTGCTTGTTCTGTGTCTGAAATTTCAATTCTCATCCCCTGTTTACTGCTAGGAATAGGAAAGATACTTGTTTTGATTAAGGACTGCAATGTATTTTATTCTGGCCAAGAGACTTTATTTTATTATTTTAATTTTTTTCATTTTAACTGATTTGGCAATGTCAGAAATAGCAATGACAATTCATGTAAGAAACATTACCACAATAGCTAAAATATGCTGTTAAATGTAAATAAGATCATAGTTTTATAAAAAAAAAATCCCTTGATTTATAAGTGATCAAGTCTCAAACACATACTATTACATTACTTACTTTTAACACATGAGAAACTGAGCTGGAAGAAAAATAAAATAAAATGTAAAGCTTCCCCTTTCTTAGAAATTACAGAACTAAATTTAATACATATACATCGAATTTACAGTGTAAGTTCGAAACAATATCACTCTAGTTATTATTCAGAAGTATAAGAATTTAGATTTTTTATAAGGCGTTTTATTATGATAAATGGTTTATATTTTAGCTAATATAATGTATTCAACCTTTTCATTTCATGTATCAATATACACCTGTATGGAGGACAGATTCTGATGTTAAAAAATAAATGCTCAAATAAATAAGTGCACAATTAAATGCACAACAAACACTAAATCAATCCATTTAAGCAGTAATTTATTTACGTGAGACAAATGTATATCTCTTTTAATTTGCTTTTTTATTCAGCTTAGTAATAATTATTTAGTTACAATCATAATGGTTTCATATGTTATTTTATTATATTTTCTGCAAAATCAATCATCCCAGAGTCCCCCACAGGAATTGCAGCCCTTTCATCAGAAGCCAACATTCGACAGGAGGAGCAAATCCAGTCTTTATCTCTTTTCCTAGTGACATGGATCCAGAGATATTTAACTTTTGTTATGAAATGAAAGAAGGGGGCTCTTAGATCATCCCTTATTTGGTGTGCTAAAAGTAAAAAAATGATACTTATTGTACTCCTGTGTTATGGTATGTGATAATTTCATCATAACCAGAACATCTGTTGAAACTCGATTTGGATTATCGTTGAATCTTCCATTGTCCCAACAAGTAAGCAGCCTTGTGGTTATTTCCAGATGTCTGAAATACGGTGTGATTGTTGCACATAAAACAATATAGCTGCAAACAGCTGTCTGCAGACTTGCATGAATGGAACAGATCAAAAACAGAATGGAATAAAGTTGCACCCAAAATTCTTATTGACTTTGGTAGATATTGATTTAAAGAGATTTTTATTCAGTCAAGAATAAGAAACAAGGCAGATATCTTTCAGAATATACCTATGTTTTGTCTTCCAAACCGAGACAAGGGAAGCTGCCAATCCTGATTACTACAGGCACATCCAAAACCAAACTAATTTAGTTGATTTTCTTACATTTTGAAAATATTATAAGCCACAACCTGCAGAGTTAGCTCAGGTTAGGATGTAATAAAACCTGGAAAGCTCAGTGTGATGGAGTCGGTTTCCCTGGTTAAACAGTTTGAAGCCGTGGGCTGAGTCTTAAAAGAATTAAAGATCGGGAGTGGAGGAAATGGAGAAAACTGGTTCTGGGAATGTAATTCGAAACAACACAGTTGTAGTATAACTGATTCTGATGTGAAACAAACATTATCTAGTTTTTCTAAACTGTTGACATCTGTGTCTGTGTCTGCCACTTAACTGTACCACATGTTCTGTAGGAGCATCCAGCATGACGAATATGACCATCCCCTCTAGAGATGGAAATGGAAAGAGATGGAAATATTGTAACATACGCAGAAATTGAATATATAAAATAAACAAATATATGAAGTTATTTACCACGGTAATTAAAAAAATAATTATTACTAAAGGGAATTAATTAAAAGCTAATGAAAAGAGATTTGCACATTTATCAGGTACTGTACTTATGCTCTGAGAAGGGTGCAAGTACCCGGTTCGATCCCCATAGCCTTCACTCTGGGTCCCTGAGCAGGCCCCTAAACACTGGTCCCTAGGCACCGCACAGCGACAGCCCACTGCTCCCCAACGGGATGGGTTAAATACAGATTTCTCCAGTGTGATACCCAGTGGTGGTTCTAGACCAAATGTACCAGGGGGCCAGCGCATTTTCATGGGGGCATAGAAAAGCATGAATAAAAAACAGGACCCACTTTTCCACCACAGCTTTGCTGTTCCAGCTGCGCGTCAGAACTAAACTGTTACATGCATCAAAAATGAAGAAGCACGCGCATTTTTGCTGCTCTAGCTGCTTGCGGTGTGAACGTAGCATAACAGGGGCCAGGACATGATCTAGAGGGGCACTGGCCTCCGGTGACACCTGCCTAGAACCGCCCATGTTGAAATCAAACTTCAATTATCATTATTATTATTACTAATAATAATACCGCTTATTATTATTATTTAGCTTATTGTGTTACTTTTGTATAAATTTAAATATATATGCTCAATTTATTTTTTTTATTTTATTTTTTTATGTGTCTAAGTTTGTCTTCCATACATCTCTTTTTTCTTTTCTTTCAGGTGTGCATACAGAACAACAACCCTAAATAAAATCTAAATAATAATAATTTTAAAAAGCGTTTTGCCATATGACACAATGTTTTTTGAAGCAGATTGAGTGGACCCGGGTCCATGTAGACTTAGCCACTGCGCCAAAGCCTTTAATGGCTCCATCATGCCTTGCGCTGCGATCTAATTCACCAGTCAGGTCCCCGTCACTGATGGGCAGAGCAGCAGATGCGTCCAACCCTCCTGTCGGATGTCCGAAGCGGGACGCGCTGGTGCGTTCATCCACATGGCTTCATAGAGGAAGAGGAGGCTGCGGGAGCGCAACGCACGGATTGATCCTAAACTATTAACCTGCTCTTTCCTGCTATAGGAAGCTTTGGATTTCTTTCAGAAGAGGTTGATGCTTCGATCTGAGATTTTTAAATGCCCCGACAGACGGCGAGCTGCGACTAAATGAGGTATGTGCTTCAGAAAACATAATAACCTCATTGGCTTTTGCGACTAATTAATTGATATAAAACTGATCAGCTGGTGCGCAACTTTAATAGCCTTTAACAGCTGTGAGAAATGTTAAATATGTTCTGTTTTCACAAGAAGGAAAGAAAAACCTTGAGTTTGCATTTAGGTCCGAGCATAGCAGATCAATGAGGCTGCAGGAAGTGAGTGTACAGTGGTCAGTGTGTGGGTCTGCAGAGCAATCACAGCTCTAAATCTAAACTTTTTTCTATTGAGTCACTGGGAAAAAGCAGAGTATAAAGGTCCTGGAAGCTCATGTGGGATGAAAGTTAATTCAGTTTTATGTTATTGGTAGAAACGCCTTGATCCAAAGCTGGTCTAAAGTAGAAGCCAAGTAAGATTAGAGCAACTGAACCAGCAAAGGGGGGTTTGGTTGGGTTTAAATGCATTTAACTAGATTAAACCAAACATTGGAGAAGTAACCAAGCTTTTTTTTTTTCTTTTTGTACATTATAAACACAGACTAACCAATTACCTAAAGCTTATTGAGCAGGTTGAATGATTATTGCTTGTTCTCAAAGCTTGCAGGGGTTTTTTTTTCTTTTAAAGTACTGAAAAAATATGTTGTGCATGTAATTACCATCCTCCTCTCTGGCACCACATACTTCCAAACTGCAGAACACACAACAAAAGTTATCCATAAGCAAAAACTAAAAATAAAAGTTAAAATTTACCAGTTTCTACACTAAATCCTGTTAGTTGATAGGTTATTTTAAATCAGCCTTAATCTACCAGTATTATTTTTGGTTGATACGTTTAATTAAAAAGCTAGATTATGAACTAATTTAATTTTTTTGTCTTTTCTGTAAATGGTCCTATCAGTTGTTTAATGACCAAATGTTTGGGTGATAAAGTATGATCTTTAGAGAGTTGTATTAATGGATGCTAGCTTGATCCATGACTCAAAGGGTCAGGAATGTTTTGGCGGAAAAAGGGGGTACAGCACACTTTTGGACTTGTGGTCATAATGCTATGCCAGATTGGGGTGTATTAAGATAATCTTGCTAGCCATTAAAACTGAAACATTCTGCTTTCCCTGATATAAAATAACCTCCAGACGAATGCCTAGTATCATGATATGCTGATGATATGATGATGTCCTTTCAAAGTATTGCTTGATTATGTTTGTGCTTTTAGTAGATTTAGAAATTGATATATTAATGAAACAGGGAGTAAAATCTAAAATAGTCAAAGATGTCTAGATTACGGTAGTGCATAACATTTTCTTCTAACATCTTCAGTGACAGACTGCTGCACCTTAAATGCACCAGGGAGCGTTATCACAGATCCTTCCTCCCAGCAGCTGTAAGACTTAATAACCACTGCTGTTCCCAACAAACTCGATAAGTTGTTGTCATTTTGCACATCTCTGATTTTGCAACTATTTTCAGATATTCATTCCATAGCTGTATATTTGTTATTTTATTCTTCAGCTTCACAATTTTTAGATTGTTAAAACACTTTACGGTACAGTATTTCATCTGTGTATTTTTAACTCTTCTATTATGTTATGTTATTATATTATGTTATTTTTAAACACTTTTTCAAAGGCTCTACAAACTTCTTGCTGCTGTAAACCCAATAATTTCCCCTTTGTGTGACAATGAGGGATTTTCTATTCTATTCTATTCTATTCCAACACTCCAAATTCAATAGGGTCAAGACACACTGAAGGTTATGTATGACTTAAATCTTTAGATAATCTCCAGAAAATAGATGAATCCTAATGCTATGGTCTAATTGCATTATGTTGCACTAATCAATTTAATAGATTAATATCAATATGGATACGCTTAGAAAAAAACAGTCTGATGCTTTTTGTGGTGTTTTTGTGGTATTGATTGTTTACTAGCAGAGTTTGTATAGTAAAATCAGTAGTGTTGGTTCTTGCATGCCATTGCTGAGTATTTAGAATGCTTAATAAATGAAATAATTTGTACATTCCTAAAGGAAATGTAGCATATTATGGCAAACTGGATGAACTAACCCGCTGAATGAGTCTATTTATATGTTAGTTTTAGGTTTGAGGAGATTAAGAATAATCTCTTGCCTGCTTAAATACTACAAACCAGCCTCATAAATGATTTTTAGTTGGAAGTCATTTGTCCTGTCCTTGTAGTCGTTGCTGCTAAGATTTTAGCTACTGCAACGGAAAAGTCTTAACAGACTTACTGGAGTAAATCTCCGTCTTTCAGCAGACTCCCTCTGTTTTCATCACATGATCAGCTAAGCTGCCAGATTTACGAGCTTATTGTCTCCATCAATCTGATTAGTTTTAACTTTTGAGTTTGCAAGGTGGTGGCGTTTCTGTTTCAGTGTGGCAATCATGACATCTTTCTAGAAACATAACACATAGATATTGCAAAACGCTGCATGTGCCAGCTTGTTTTTCACCATGTTAAAATCATACACATTCTGTCTCAGAATAGCTGACTGACAGTAGCTGAATGCAAAACTTTTCAGGCTTATTAAGTGCTGAAGCTTTTCATTCCTCACAGGTTTTTGTCCAAACCTGCAGCTATGGTACAGTCTTCATTTGAAGATGAGTTTAGACAAAATCTGAACCAGAGGGAGAAACGGACTGGGTGGAGGTAATTTAACGAGTGCAGTAGACATTACGCTGAGGGGCAGAAGCAGGATACTACAGTAGAGGAAGGCAGCTTGCCAATTCTAAAGCAAAATCATCAGTGTGTTACTGTATTAGAAGTCCACAGGACACTCCATCAAGGAAAGTGACATCTAGTCTTGGGACAAGGGTCAAAATCTAATTTAATTTCCTTGTGAAAGAAACAGTTGCTGACATTAGCGTTTCTGCTTGCCGTTTTCCCATGCGACACCAGCATGCCTTCGAACATGACAACGTCTGTCACTTTGCTGTGTCTTAGCAGCAGGACGCAGCAACCTCAGCTACTTTCTATGTTAGGATTCTTCCCTTAATGTTACTGCAAGGTTAAATGAGGTGTGCACAGGGTTAGTTTGCTGTCAGATTTAGTTTTAAATGTTTCTGACAGGTTTATTCTCTTTCAAATTGGACAGATTGAGAGTGTAAAGTTGAGTATTCAGACATCAGACTGCAAATTAGGCCTTCTTGACCTTTTGTGTATATATATTATTTCCAGCTTTTTATTGTCACTGCACTGTCACAACTACAGAGCAACAAAGTCTGTGGGAGTGGGACTCAAACTCAGAACCTCAGGATTCCGAGCTCTATGCCCTAACCACTAGGCTGCCACTCCCTATATCACCATACCTTATAGTGCAATTTATTTATTGCATAGTGGGTGATTAATATCTTCTTTGGGGAGATTATATAATTACTTCAGGAGTTGCAGAAGGAGACGGAACCTCAGCTATTCCTAAAATGAAGAAACCCAACCACTGTGCACACCTCCATGCTTTTCCGTACCCACATTGAAGGGAGACAAAGAGGAAGCAACAGGAAAGCGCTGCTTGCTTGTTAATTGTTTGGCCTCTTTTTCCCAGACCGTGCCCTCCAATCAGTCCGGTCGTTTGTGTACAAAGCTTGGACAAAGCCGGAGCCAGGTTGCTATGGTGAGGGATTGTTTGCGTCCAGTCATGCCACTGGCCATGTGGGCTCACGCACACATTGCAGAACGCTCTTTTGTTTGAGCGCCACTCGGTTCAGCACACCCACTACCCCCCACCCTCTGGGCTCCCGCAGCCTTCTTAAAAAATGTCTACTGATTGCATCACGCTCATGAACTGCTTACTGAGTTTCAGGTCGCTTTTTGCTACCGTATATCAATTGCAGTTATTCTCTTTGTTGCCTTAGTTGGAATGAAAAACCTTAATGATTTAAGTCAGGAATTCAATCACTATCACAGAGTTTGCTAAACTTTAAATAAGCTAAAGCCCAAGAGAGCTATGAGCTGAAAGCAACAGGAAATGAAGTCTTAGGATTGCATTAAAGCCAGACTTTCACTCTAATTAGCTGTCTTTGTAGGTTCTACATTACCCATCTCATTGCTTGCTGTGTTTGAGGAAAACCTATTAAGAAGCCCAGCCTTGGTGTGCTTCGTCTCCTCCTTGGCTCTGCCTTCCTGTGGCATCCTGAGAATGAAACTTCAGGGGAGTCAGACTGAAGTCACAGCTAAGATTAGCTCTGTGGTTTACAGCCCAGACAGCACAATATTCCTGATGATGGAAACCAAATGGCTGCTCCAAACGCTGCCTGACTGCAGGGGTTTGAATTGATAGCAGCAACCTTTCCTTTTCTCAGCAATTTTTTCTGACATTCGGTGAATAACGGAAAGCTATTACTTAGACTGAACACACCGCATTGTTTTTCTGTCCTCTCTTAATTGCTGAGTTCTGATCTATGGCACATTGTGGTAGTAACAGTGCTTCAATCACCAGCTGCTTCCTTAGGTATGTTCTTTCAGTTGATTGAAAGCACAAATTAATGAAAACATCCATAATCAGTTTGTCCTGAACCTTCTAGCTACACGGTCCTCAAAAATTAACTCCCTATATAAGTTCTTCTTATATCCTATGTTTATTTATTGGCCAACTAATGCATTTTTCTAAAGATCCTGTACTACTGTTACACTATATAAATGCTGGAAGCTCATATTTTACAGCAATAGAGAAAAACTTATTTAAATATGAGACTGGCCTTTTGATTTTAGCATAGGATGAATATTTTTCTAAGTAGATGGTGGTTCACCTTAATTATGGGTGCTGGATATGAATATGAAGGCCTTCAGGGGCGATGCATGGGGTAGCATTAGAGCTGGCACTACATGTAATCCAAGGTGGCACTCCTGACATCAGGTCCTTCATTTTCACATCCTAACCTATTTATTTCCCTTTGTCCTGTTTAACTGATGCCAGTAAAGGGAAATAGTGTCAATAATAATCCTGACAAAAAGATTTTCTTTTAAATCCTGTATGTTTGATACTCTTACTTTGTTGAATTCTTAAGAGCTACTGCTTGAGTTTTAACAGTCGGCTAACAGAGGTTGAGGGCCTATGAGAAAATCCACTTTTTTGAATTCTTTTTGTTATTCTATTTTATTAAGCAGCATTTGTAGAAGAGAAAGAAATGGCGACAGATTGAGAGACAGTGATTTGTTGGAAGGACTTAGCTGTTGAAGTTTGAATCTGCTTCAAACCTGTGCTAAGTGAAAGATCTAGTTTTAAATGAGTTTATGCAGCAATTTATCATTTGCAGTTCAAAAATGCAAATTTGCAAATTCAACACTCACATAAATAATAAATAAACAGGCTTTTCACTTCATCTATTCGTCTATTCTGCTTTTGCTGGAGGTTAGAAATAGTCTGGAGTTGATCTACACAGCGACAGAGAATTTTACAAGCACATCATCCTTTTTTCCAAACAATACACTAAAGAGAGACTGGTTTGCTTTATAAAAAAATTACATATGTAAATATACATACCTTTATGCTGTCAGAATGAATCACTAAAGGCTATGCATAATATACACAAACCATTTATATTATGTATTTCGTTATTCAGTAATTGCACAATAAATGCACCAAGATAAGCCAAAAATATAGACCATCTGTTCTTTAAGAAAGTTTTTGAATGCAAAAACAAACCAAAAATATTAGGTAGTTTTATACTGATGTTTTATCCCTCTTCCAAATATTTTAGTCTCACTTGTAGAGGTAAGACCAAACCACCCACCTCTGGAGTTTGCTATGGTTTAGAGTTGACACCATTAGGATTAGGGCTGAAATTATGCCAAAGGTGAAGGAAAGAAACCTTTATTTCTGGTTAATCTTTTTATTTATTATTTTTTAAGACAGAAAAAAGAAAATAAATCCCCCTTATTTGTATCTGTGCAGTTATGGAGGATGTTTACATTTTTTTTATGCTCACTCTTTGTATAAATCATGTGAAGTCGTACTGAGAGGAATCAAAGCCACGAAGTGAACCGAAGTATATTTTTCTAATATTTATAGTTGGATTAGAGTTAAATTCCCTGTGCATGGATTGCTCAGTGGGGCTGCCGTGTGCAGAGCAGAGTCTGACACTTTATTAAATGGTCACAGCACTTCTCTAACATCCTATGACAGAACTGTTGAGTTTCGGCTCAGTGAGCGGATCTAAATATGACACTGGGCATTTACAACGACGCGATCCAAAAATAGAAACCAATGTCCCCTAATGTTAATTTATGTACACACTACCCAGTGTGACTTACTCATTTATGTGAAAGGAGAAGGAGCATCAAAGTAAGTGCTGCTAGGGTTGTAAAACAGGAAAAAAATGTAAATGTTATCGTGAAAATTCAGAGCAGCATTGCCAGCAGCTGCAGGGAGCAAGTGGTTTAGGTGGCTGAAGCGTAGCAATAGTCTCCATGGTGACTGGGGTGCTCCACGTTACCGGCAGGGGAAAGAAAACCGTTTCTCGTTGTGGAAACAGACTTCCTCTGCAATGGAGTTGGAGAAGTTCGGGACCGATTTCAGCTTGGCACTGTGACCTTTAGGATTTCCAGGTCAAAGCCTCATTTAGCCTGTGGACTTCAATCGTTATGAACTGGTTGGCTTTGGCCTCACCCATTGTAAGTCTCTAAACTGCTCAGACGGCTCAGTCAACCATACACCCAGGAACTAAGCTTATGGAGCTTGTAGCTCTGCTAATTTAGACCATTTTACATTTGAACATCTGCTGCTGCACAGCCACACATAAAGAAAGGCATTTATTTTTTGAAGTGGGGCTGTGGCCCCATTAAATGGGAGTTTGCACCACTAATTTTCTAACATCCTATAGCTAGTAATTATCCTTAACCATCAACTATAACTTATTCAAACAAATAAAAACAAACATTTTCTTTCAGCTGATGGTGATCGTCTGTAATTTAACATTGATGCTGTGTGGTCCTTTGATAAAATAAAACATGTCTTTGCCTTATTTAGCCTTTTATTCATATACAGCACTGGAAGGAATATTAATATAAAGAAGAATTTAAAGGGGCTATAGAACTAAAAATATTTCCAAGTGAGAGAGTCTTTTTATTGTTTTGTTTTTTAAATTTCATTTATTTGAGCAGGATGCTGACAGCGCACAGCAACAGGTGTAGATCGGACAGCGTTTTACTCTGTTGAAGAAAAACCTATGTTGCTTTAGCTCTTTCTCTGACATCTATACGCAAGTTATGATAGTAAAAAGACTTTTTCTTTATCCTGATATTGGAAAGCTATTTATGTTTACTTTGTATGTAAGGGTTTATACCTTTACTGTTTCACAGCCTTGCCTCCTACAAACACCAGCAGTCCAAGACCTGCTGCTTGATGAAATATAATTATAGGTGATCGCCAGAAGTGGGTAGATTAATCAAAAGCTGGGCTCAACTAAGAGTACTAGTACTTTAACATGCTTTTACTCAAATAAAAGTAAATATTAGGATTCAAAAAGGATTTAAGGAGAAGTGAAAAAAATTTCTTGTGAAAAGGCAACTCAAGTACTGAAAACATCTGATTTAATATCTTCTACTGCATTTATCTAAAGTTGGGTCATTTTTAAAGAAGGAAATAGAAACAAAAAACCCAACTAAATTGGAAATTAGGCTAAAGATACAACTTTCCAAATCCTTTTTTTAAACACCTTAGCAAATAAACACAGCAACAATGTCTACTCTTTACTGTCATTTTAACTTTACTGCAATGTTAGGAGCTCAGACGATGGAAGATAACAGCAAAGCTTGTGTATAAACAAGAATAAAACAAACAGATGCATTTTTGGTTATAAATGTTTTTGTTCTTCATTCAGTGAAGTTATTTCCTGTGTGTAAAGCTACCATAAATTGCACTGAAGTAAGCATAGTGTTACTTAATGATAACATTACTCAAGTGAAAATAAGTATGGAGGAAAACTAAAGTTTTCAAAAAACTGAACTAAATCAATGGAACTGAGAAAATGTAAACTAACTACTCCTCACCTCTTAGTCATTAGTAACATTATTCACCTATAAATAGCATTTCTGTATAATTATGACTCATGTTACAAGTAAACTGAACTCAGACCAACATTAAGATGATTAAACAGCTACGTAATATCAAAAGTAAAAATAAATCCCTACACTTTAAGACACTTTTTTAGCAGGTTTTTAAAAAAGCAATTTTTTTTCCCTCTTACTTTGCTAAAAGAATATCCACAAACATAATCAGTAAGGGAACAAGAGGAAGCTTATTTTCAGTTTCATTTGTCCTCCTCTCTAACGACAGTCTGGATGTAGGTAAACATATCAGAAATTCTCAAACCTTCAACGGTAAAACTACTAATACCAAAATTAGAAATATACATATTTGCTAACACATGTTTTGGTTTAATAACTCTGTATGACAATAGAAAACATTAATATTTAAATGTGTCTCTTTCTATTAAAAGGGATTATTTTTCTCTCCAGTGATACACTGCAAAGGAATGTCTACTGTTGCTGCATACTCCTCCTTTAAGGAGCAAAGCCAATGACTCAGTGCAATCAGCTGATTTTCCTAACATAGAAACCTTTAACTAATCTGACTAGATGACTCGATTGAAACTTACCTGTAAAGTGCCTTGAGATAAGGTGTGAATCAGTGCCATTTAAATAAACTAAAAGGAATTAAATTAATATATATTTATACTAATATATTTTCAATTCAGTTTATGCAGTTCAGTTATTTCTATAGCTAAATTCACAACACATGTCATCTCAAGACACTTTACAGTTCACCACAGATCATACAGTCAAATTCGATTTATAGTTTTCTATCTAAGGAAAACCAGTTGATTGCATCGACTCATTGACTGGGGAACGCAAATCCCTCAAACCAAGCATGCTTGTACACAGTGGAGAGGAAAAACTCCCCTTTAACAGGAAGAAACCTCCAGCAGAACCTGTGCTCCAGTGCGCACCTGCAGAGGCCGCACTGTGGTTCAATTTAATTATTCAATTATTATTTCCATGATAAGCAACATGTTGTTATAATTGCTAAACCTGAGCACTGCTGACTGTATAAATAAAACAAACCGATGTGCTTTTGTTTAAAAATTTTAATGTTCTTCATTCAGTGAAGTTGTTTCCTGCATCAATTGTACTGAAATAAGCATAGTGTTACTTAATAATAACATTACTCAAGAGAAAATAAGTATAGAGGAAGTCTATTGTTTTCAAAAAACTGAACTAAATCAATGGATCTGAGAAAATGTAAAGTAACTACTACTCACCTCTTAGTCATTAGTCACATTTGACACCTATAAAAAGCATATGGGTGGACCTGATCATAAAGCTGTGTGCTTTATTGATATATTCTATCTTTTCACATTGTGTTAATAATATTAACTGGGTGCGTCTGTTTATCATTCAACTGTTGATGCAACATAAACAGCATTTCTATGAAAAAAAGAACAAACCAACCATCATTCTTCATGCCGTTAGCACCCGATAAAGTCTGAATTGAACTCTGGATCTTCTATTATTGATACTGTGTTTATTTGGAATTGCCTTTTCTGTTTTGTTTGACCCTTTTTTTAATGCAGTTTGTAAACAGAGCAGAGAATCTCTTCACTTTGATTTCTCGCCTTGATGCTCTTGCTAAAACGTCTGCATCTAAATATATAGTTGATCACCCTAACAAGTTGGTGGCAGATGTCTTTTTTTGTTGTTGCTGATTGCGATTTGAAGCTCTGCGATCAGAATGATCAGAATGTTTCAGCGTGTGGGCAGGATCCGTGCAAACTACAAAGTATGTAATTCATAATGAAAACACCCTGTTAAACAGAGCCATGTCAGAGCTTTGAAAGCCATAACATGTTTAGTGTCTCAAACTGAAGCAATCACAGCTTGTTTCCTGGCCTAATTTTTATATGTCAGCCATCTGCTTCGTTTTGTTTATCCGGCTGCCGGTCTAAGCTTTCACCTTGGACAGGTGCCGCTCAGATGGTTGAGCAGGTTGCGCTCTAATTGAAGAGCAGGCGCTTCGATCTCTCAGCTCCTCGACATGCCATTGTCCTTTGAAAAGCCACCCAGTTAAAAGATGCTTCACATCCGGAGCCACAGAGGATAGTTGTTTAGTAAATCAAAATCTGCACCGTTAAATAGCCTTATTTAAAGTTTCTTTCAATTGCACCCAAACAGAGGAAGTTTTTGTCTTAATAAAAATCACAAATTTCTTGTTGTTTTATCTGATTTTATGATTTACCCAAACAAAGTAAAGCACGATCGACATGGAAGGAACATAAAATCCTCTTAACAAAATATATTTTTTGAACTTATGAAAATCTGAAAAGTGCGTATTGCATTTGTATTTACCCCCCCTTTACTTATATACCCTTTATTACATTCCTGCGGTACCAAATTCACTTGCTATTAATTTGCTCTCCATATAAATGCATTTGTTCTGCATTCTATGAAGGACTTATGGATTTCTTAATAAACATTGGGGCGAAAAAAAACAAGATAGAGAGGAGTTAAGAGGTTTTGAGCAAAGAGAGTATAAATCAATACCCTCAGCTTCAAATCTGTGAAGACATGACCATTGTTAACATGTCACACATCACCCTGTTCACCACACCCCTCTATATAGCTGTGAAAGCATCCTGCTGCAGTGACGTCTCTAAGTAGGATTAGTGAATGGAACTAACACCACAAAGCACTCTAAACAAACGATTTTCTTATTCTAATACGGCGGTGGCAGCATCATGCTGTGTGAACTATTTATTTACATGCAAAAAGCTTTGGATAAAGCCTCCTAGTCTGTTTTTCCTAATTGCAGAGTTCATAGAAGTCTCTGCAGACGCATGTAGCCCAGATTTGTATAAATATTACACAAATTCAGGGGAGGCTTTTCAGATGATTTATATATATATATATATTAATATATATATATACCTTTTTACAGCTTTTTAGAATATTGGTCTGTCAAATAAAATGCTTATAAAGTATAATGTATGAAATGAAAAGTGAAACTGGGATACTTTGTGACATCGGCAGTTAATTTTGTGGTAATTTACCTCTAAGATAAACGTGTGTGCAGCATTAATGTAACCTCCCTGAGTGAAAACATTAAAGGGTTTGAATAGTTTAATTACAGAAAGGGAAGGAGGTTCCATTCCAGCTGTTATGAAGATGGAAGCTGCCTTCAATTCCATGTCAATAATGTGAGCGTCGAACAATCAGAGCTGAACTGATTGGTCGTTGCTGTTGCAAAACTAAACATTAGGCTCATGCACTTTAACTGCTCTGCTGCTCTGGCAGCTGTTGAGGCGTTGCCAGCTCCGTAATGACTGCCCCGCTGGTGATGCTTGTCTCAGCACTTTGAAAATGGCTCTCATTTTGCGTCTCCGTGCTCTTTTTCAGCACCGGCAAATGAAAAATATATTGGAACAGTTCTATTACACGGCTACAACCGCTGAACCACAGGGTTGCTCTTATGGCTGTTCATCAGCAGCATTAAATGAAACCACTTCCAAAGAACAAGTGTTGACATCACGTTTTTTTTAGATGTTTGCATCCTTGCCGCACTGGGTTCTAGTGTTCTGGAAGTCATCTGGGAAATAACCCAGCGGGAAAAAAGCAAGATGGACGAGCTTGATGATTCGGTTTCTAAAACGCTGGCGGGCAAACTGAGCTTTGGTCTAAAATTTCAGCTTAAAGTCAAAAGAACAAAGGCGCAATCTCTAAGCATGTCACAAAACTGTTGATTGACTGTTTATTTTTACAATTTCTGAGCTATTTGAGTCATTTGGTTATTCATAGAGCAAAGGGATAAAGTTAATAGTGTTTGTGTTCACAAATAATCAGAGAGCTACATGTTTCCTAAGCAGCTAAATGGATCCAAGTTCTGCAATTGGTTCATGTTCGCCTTTTTATTGCTATTCCATTGGTGACTGAAACTTGTGACCCCACTAATAGAGCAAAACAAAGATAAAATATAAATTATGCTTTTTATTACCCTGAGAAACAAAAACAGCAGCTTGTTTCAGCACATTTTTTAATTATTCATATGTTTGTTGTTTTTTTTGTAATTATTTGTTAAAAAAATAAGGCAATTATTATCAGTCTTCATGAGAAAAAAAAAAAAACCAGAATACTTTTTGTTATAGACATTTACATTTTTTATCTTTTTATTTTAGTGATCTACTTGTAGACTTTTCAAAACTTTTTAAGAGCAATAAATCAATAGCATATACTCATGTCTTTCCCATTTAGAAACGCTACTTAGAGATATGGGATTTTAATTATTCGAATCACAGGAAAATAGAAATTCATTGATTTTGAGTAAAAGTTTCTAAACACTCTAGAAAAGGTAAAAAGATAAAACATTTTTATTAATTATCACCTCATTACATTTGTATGTATAAGTAGTAATTTTCAAATGGGTCAAAAATATTGTTTTTCACTATTTAATGTTTATGGATCACAATCTCATCTAAAGTGGAGACTATTATAGCTTGATTTATAGTTTATCGCTGGGAGCTAGTTAAATAGTGTAGAATAATAACTTATAACTTTGCTTTAGAAACAGCATTATTTTAAGAGTGATAAAGAACAGAAAACAAATCGACCAACTGTGCTTTGACTGACTGGAAAATCTTAAAACGGCCCAAAAAACCTTTAGTAGTGTTCCATTAGCATGCTGACTAACTACCATCCATCCATCCATCCATCCATCCATCCATCCATCCATCCATCCA
>JAGKQL010004078.1:0-15989 GCA_018398635.1 Cyprinodon brontotheroides
TGTCCGAGTTAAACTGTTGTTTGATCAATTGGAGTGTAAGGCAAAGTAAGTTTATTTATATAGCAAAAATCAGTACTTGGACAATTCATATTGCTTTACATGAATTAGATAATAAAATATAAGAAAAAAAACATTTGTGAAACAAACAAAACAACTGGAACACAAAAGAGCAGAATAAAAGCAGGTAAACAAATGATCAAAGCAGGTAGAGAAGAAAATAAAACAGTCCGATCACAACCCTAAACTAATATCTCAGCAGTTTAACTTCAACAATCAAAGACAGCTCTAAACAAATTGATTTTTAACTTTTACTTAGAAGAACTCAGGCTTTCAGCACTTTTACAGTCTTCTGGGAGTTTGTTCCAGATAAGTTGAGCAATGCTGTTTCTCCATGTCTGGTTCTAGTTCTGGGTGTTCAGAGTAGGCTTGAACTAGAACACCTGAGTGGTCTTGGAGGTTGATACACTGAAACAAATCTGTTATGTATTGAGGTGCTGATCCATTCAGTGATTTATAGACTAACAGAAGGATTTTAAAGTATATTCTCTGAGCTACAGGGAGCCAGTGTCAGGACTTCAGAACAGGGTTGATGTGCTCTACTTTCTCAGTTCTAGTGAGAACACTGGCAGCAGCATTTTGGATCAGTTACAGCTGTCTGGACATTTTAGGCAAACTTACTGTTGCAGTAATCAATTCTACTGAAGTTAAATGGATGAATGTTTTTTTTTAAACCTGCAAATATTCTTCGGGTGATAAAAGGCTGACCTGGTAACTGCATTTATGTACCTCTGAAGGTTCAGGTCTGAGTTAATTATGCCACCAAGATTTTGGCCACAATCTTTGGTTTCTACGTAGCTGTAGTAGCTGAAGCTGTGAGCTTACTCTGGATCTCTCCTGCTTTGGTCTGAAGATTTTTACCTCAGTTTTGTTTTGATTCAGTTGTAGAAAAAGATGGTGCATCCACATATTGATCTGTTCTAAGCATCTTACCAACCCTCTGATGGATTCACAGTCACCTGGTGACATTGTGATGTAAAGCTGTGTCATCTGCATAGAAATTGTAACTGATCTTTCTGTTTGCTATAATCTGAGCCAAGAGGAGCATGTAGTTGTTGAATAGGAGGGTCCCCAGAATGGAGCCTTGAGGAGCCCTGCATGTGATTTTTCTGGTCTCTTATTTAAAGTTCCCTACTGTTCCCTCTGTCACCTGCTCTAGTCTCTATTTAAACTGCTTGCTTCTAGTCATCGGTGTCAGATTATTAGAGCCTTCAGTGCGAGGTCTCTAGCGTACCTGTTTGTGTTCTGATTGCATGATCCTCATCTGTTCTGCCTTTGGACCTTTGAGCCTGCCTGTTTCTCTTTCGGATCTGTTTGCCTGACCTGTCTTCAGACTCCTGCTATTTTCTGCTTGTGGACATACCTACTGACTTCGCCTTGGATATCTCCTTGGTACCCCTTCGGATATTTGTTCTTCTGGCCTGGACTCCTGTTGCTTCATCTTCCTGATAATCCTGGCTTCCTTCGTCCGCTTGGATCTGCTCTTCAGCCAGTTCAGCCATCATCAAGGCTTCGGCTCCCGGAACCCAGATGGCTACCAACAGCACACGGCATTCGACGTGTGCTGTTGGTAGCCATCTGGGTGTATTCCATTCCTTCTTCTGGGCATGGACTGACCTCTTAAGACCAGGTTAGTGACTCACGCTCACACTCACTCGTCCTCAATCAGATTTATGTGGTCGCTTACCTGAGTTGTCCCTCTAACAATTTTCCAGCCTTTGATACCCTAGCTGCTAAATCACAGATCCAGCATTTATTAATAAATGCTTTTGATAATTACAATATGCCTGTCTGTTTGCTTCGAATACTGGGTCCTCTGTTCTGAGCCATGACACCGAATGTATACGGATTACACCTTAATCAGGGCACTCTCCTGATATTTTCCCTCCTCAAACGTCCCTTCTGGTGCATGAGTCGTGCCTTAAGGCATTTATGTAGCTCAATGAGCTCGATCGTAGCCTCTTCCAAGAACTGCAAACATGCCTCTGATTCCTTAATCTGTATTTCGGCTTGGTTAATCCTGATTTTGGTAACTTTAATATCATTAATTTCTTTGAGAGTCTCGAAATTTCCTGCTAAAAATCCCGTTGTTCATTCAGAATCTTTACCAAATTTGCCCTATTCAGGGCAATTTGCCCTATTCAGGGCAAATTGGGACTTTTTGTCATGACTCCTGGGGCTTGATTCTGCACCCTCTGCTGTATGTTTTAACTCTCTGCCCAGAACATTTAGCTCTGAAGCATAACTTCTCCCTTTCAATGCTGTCTCTGTAAGTCAGGTTTTAGAGATTTTCTGTCTTGTTTCCCTTTTGACATAATTTAACGCCCTTTATGGGTTAGTATTTATCAGTTGGAAAAAAAGAGAAAACTTTGGTCAGGAGCTCGCCATCCAAGCTGCTTCCATGTTGGAGTCATGCGGGAAGTCCCTCTTTGCCCATTTTAGAACCACATTCCATTTGAATGGGAGAATGACTGAATATAGTGTAAAGCACTTTGTAGTCCCCTGATTTAAAAGGGTGCTACGGTATATACGTGCAGGGCATTTACCATTTACCATTAGACAAGCTTATCTCTGGCTACTTTTAAAAACTCTTTCTTCTTAGACTGTTGATCAATGTTTGATGGTTTTAAGCTTTATGGATGTTAACAACTGTATGAAAGTGCATTTCTTATTTTCTTGATTTGGGATTATTATTATAACTTACTTTTGTTTGTTTAGAAGTTTGCTCTCTGTGTTTGTTTCTAAGTTCTAAAAAGATTAAACTCAGTTGTTTGGATAATTAGTCTTGATAACAATAGCAAGTATGTGAAATAGCCTCAGAACAGACAGTGGGATAATTCAATTTTATAAAATCACAGATGGACTGTGGATCGTTAGTGGTTACAGCGGCTAGGGCTTCCATGACTAAAGGTCTGGTTTAACATTTCAGTCCAGTGTCCAAAGAATGGGGATGGTTCCATTCAGTAGACTGAGCAGAAGTAGCGGGTGCTACCAGAGGCACTAAGGCTCAAGACTAATCTGGTGCTGTTGGCCTGGGAAACAGGGAGCTTAAATAGGGAAACCGAAACAGGTGGATCTGATGAGGAACAGGGCAGAGCTAGACAGGTGCAGGAAATGTGCAATCAAACCAGCCATCAGTGCCAAAATCCTGACAGTATGAACAAATTGCAAAAATCCAAACTGCTGTGAAATAAAATGTGCCAATAACAGCATTGAATCTCCAGTGAACCACGTTTGTTGGGCTATTGAGCTAGATTAGTGACTGCTTATATTAACACTAAAAAGGAATTTGGCAATGTAAAATCAAATGCTTAAAAAAACCCATTGTGGGTTAAAATAAAACAATGTGAAAAGAAGCATATATAACTGATACAAGATAATGACCCAAAAGGTAATGATGATACTCTTATTGTATGCTGCTGCTTTTTCACTCAAATATTAAATGTTTTCAGTATTAATGCAGAGATCTTTTATAATACTGTAAGTTTTTACAGTTTAGTTCTAAGGGCAGGGTTAAAATTACTTCTCTTCTCCAAGGACATTATGCATATGGCACTCTTCTAAATCACCTGTTGGTTTATACAGATAACAATAAAATTATTAAAAGACCTTTACTCGTAGTTCAGGTGCAGTACTTGAACCTGAACCTTCCATCTATGGACTGCAGGTAGATAGAGAGGAGGGTCCTTCTTTTTAATGCCCGAACAAACCCAACCCCCAACATAGCCGAAGCAGCTTAGGATGATGGTAACATATGGTAAACGAAAAATCTCTGCAGTGACACAGATGACATCTGTATTCGATAAAAGAGTTGCAATGTGAAATTAGAGAATATTGTTAAGGTTTTCAGTTACTGTGTTATTGAAAATTTTTGATTTTTCATTTTATGATTTCAGCGTGATTGATCTGCATTAAATCTAATTCTGTCGTCTATGTAAGCTATCATTGTTAGCCCTGCTAAATCCTCTTTTACTGGTGGCACACTGTGAAGAACAAGATTACTTCCGTTCGTACAAAATCATGGGAAAAACATGCTTTCTGTGATGTGCCTATAGAGCTTGTGTCATTTGCACTTCAAACATGATATACAGGACGTGATCACAATCCCATCTTTACTTCAATTAAGTCTTGTATTCCAATAACTGGAACTTGGTAAACAAATCTATGAAGATTTTAGAAAAGGAGTTGCCGCATGCAAGCCCAGCAATGTTAAACGAACAGATGTATTCCTCAGGATCATTGCATCATCTGATTGTCTGTCTTTGTGTCACATAATAGCAAAAGGTTATCTGCTAAGTAGGTTTAGAAGGTGGATGTCATGTGAGGATTAAATCATTTTATATCTCATTAAAAGTGTTTTACCACTTGTAAAATAAAATTTGTTGAGCTATTTAAATGGGTCTTTTTGTTTTGGTTTGGAGGAACTCGATGCAGGTACACATAACCTCTTGTTTATGTGCAACAAAGTGTCTGGTGTTTGTTAGGCAGATCTTTAAACTCATTTGTCAATATGAATATCTAAAAGATGCATATGGAACTACTTACACCTATTTTTACTTTATTTGCTTTAGTAAAAAGTTTCTTTCCACTAGCTTTTTTTAATGACAGTAATGATACAAGAGCAGGACAGAAATCTGTGGATGGCAATATATGAATAATATAACCTACCCACTCTATTGCTGCTAATAACAGCTTTTTAGACATGTGTGTGTTTTGTTTGCTTTGTAAACCTGATGTCACCCAAATGACCCTCAGATGTGTGTCAGGCAAGATAATTGCTGTGTATTTTGTGACCCAGTTTACTGTAATTATCCTGATGTAGCTTTTGTTTACGTAACTCTGATCCATCATTGGAAATGTGGTATAAAAAACAGACGACCAGAAAGTAAGGTCAGAACAAATAGGGAAAAAATGATAAAATCATACTCATTGATTAAATTAGTTTTCAGTTCAAGCTAATTTGTAAAGATGTCTTAAACTTTAAGATTTTTCTGAACACGTTGGTAGTTTTTTAACAATATCAATTCTATTTCTGAATGCTGATTTTATATTTTCTGTGGTTTTTTGCGAATTTTCCTATTTAAACTATAGATAATCAAGATTTTCCCGCATCATAATCGTACCACACCAGCTTTTTAAACTTTTACTGGTGTTCTCATAGACTCAACAAAACTAGTATTTTATCTAAACATTATTATTTTTAATTCATCATATAAAAATTTTTATCCACCTAAAATGAGGGTTAAGGGTTTATTAAGCTATTTAAATAGCTGCTTCTAAATTTTCCCCGGATAGATAAACACATGATAATTGAGAAAGTTTAAAGGCATTTGTGCTTCTTCTCAGGAAATGGGAATTAAGTGGCATAGCTTAGACAGTTGCCAGCTTCTCAGGTGTGGACTTAATCATGTGAGTAGTTCGTTTCTAGTCACATTAAATGCAAAGTTGTTTTATTCTCTGGTGGGAAAACATTTTATACTTAAACCTGTGACTTACTTCTAGATAAAAACAAAAGAAAAATATATTTTTGTTGCTCTGAAAGCCTTATTGCTTCTTTTAAAGTGATTCCACCAGGTAGGTTATTAAAAACACAACAAAAAGCACTTTTTTTGTTTTGTTTTTCTTAGCTCAAAAACAAACTTACATCAGTGTAAATTTTTTGAAAATTGTTATATTTATTATAATTTATAAAAAAAAAAAAATCATTAAAATCTAGATTTAGTAGGTTCCTCAAACCTGTTATCATTTTTACTGATCAGTTTTTGGTGACATATGTACTAGTTTTCACGGCCCTATGAACCTACTGGGGCATTAATTTAGGTAGTATGTCACCTCCCAATCTCTGTATACATATTGGCGATCGCAACATTCATGTGTGCATGAACTCACCTGCAGTGCCGTACATGTTTGGGAGGATATTTGGACTGGAATTCAGTGGGACAACTGAGGTGGATTAAGGTTTCCATAAAAGAGGCTAGAAAGCCACTGTGGTTTCAAATCATTCACAGAGAAGAGGCAGAAGAGTTTCAATCTAGAATACTAAGTAAAAAGGGAGGAAAACAGTTCAGACTACAATATTCCTTAAAAAGATAGAGATTGCAAGATCAAGAGGAAATCACTTGCCCTACCATGTCACTCTGGCATATCTAGACACAAATATAACATTTTACCAAAATTAAATATATAAGGTTTGTAAATATTTTTTGCTTTTTTAATGCTTTGTATTTGGCTACAAATGTTTTTGTTTCCTCTTTCTTACACATTTCTGTATCTCTCTCTTTATTTAGCATGCTTTCTGTTCGTTCTGAATGCACTCTACTTTTTAACTCATGGTTGGTGCGCACCACCTGTATGCTGGCAATCACACCATATGGATTGAGTGTTTCCCAGTGTGTGGCAATCAACACAACCATCTGCAGTGGCTACTGTTACACAAGAGTAAGAACTGCCTCAGCCACTAACAGACAGACTAATGTTGTTTTATCATTGCTTCTATTGTGTTATTGCAAAAGTGCAATTTTTAGGATTAGTTAAACAGGGGCTGCACTGTTGTGACACAATTTTAAAAGTTTTGCATGTTGCAGGGAGGTCATGAAATCTTTCTGCATGGCGTTTTCAATGTTCTCCCTCTGAGTGTAAAATAGTGCATGACTGTTAGGGTATTTGATTACTCTAAAATGGTGCTTAGAGTGTGTGTGAGCGTTTCCTTAACATCTCTGTTTTGCCCTTTAATGGATTGGCGACCTGTGCAGGATGAACCCAACATCTGTTTCTTCCTGCAGAATGGCAGGAAAGAGCATATGTTGGGTTCATCAACATCTGCTCTGTTGGGTTCATCAACATTTATTGGACTGTGTAACATCACACAGTCCAATACATATTTGAGATACCGAAATTTTGTAAGCTTTTTGAAGTTCTAATCAAATATTTCCCATCCCACAGTCCTTCTTCCCCAGGATACCGCAATCTTAAGGGCCACTTTGAAGAACTTTCGCGTTTCAAGCGGAGCTGTGTGCACTCTCTCTGGTGTACCGGTCCTGTCTTCGCCCCGTTGTCCCCCGCGATTGGCTCACAGTTTTATTATCCGCCTCGCTCCAGAAAGGCGTTTTGCGCATGCACCACTGTGTACAACCCAGACCCGTACTCATACATCAGTGCTCCTTAAAACTTGGTGGCATGAAAGAGAAGTCGAAAACCCCGGGAAACTGACAACATGCTAACAAAACCAGGCAGCAACATGCTAAGTGGATTTATAGATTGATGATGAGTGTTTGTGCTAATGTTTCTGTATTTTAAAATTGCGTGGCGTATTTTTGTAGTTTTGAAAGTGGGTCAGCAATAAAACTCCGGTGTTGAGTACGTATTAACATCTCTGAATAATACTACGCACATCAATGGTCATTCTTGTGCTCATGCCACCAGCAGATCAGTGTATCTGACAAAATCTAATCATTTTCCAACGTCTTCAGCACTGTTCATAAATGGGACACAAAGATAGTTTAACTCACATCTTGAGGCAGAGACTGGCTGCCGTCCAGCAGCCCAGAGACTTTTTTAGAGAGCTTGAGGAGGCGTCATTTGTTATCATTCAGTCAATAAAAAGGGTGGGGTCCTGTTTTGGGCCCCTGAAAGGACAAGGTTTCACTTTTAACCTTTGGAGTGAGGACGTTTTTGTTTCTTTCAAGCTATTTTTGCCAAGGGTTAGGTTTAGGAATCACGTAGGTGTCAAGTGGGTCAAGGTTGGCCATAAATGGCAATGGTGGCTGCTCAAGTTTAGAAATTTTTTAATTTGATAATATTCCTACACAGAGAGTAAATATTAACATGTACAGTGCAAGTTCAAGACATGGAATATATTTGAAAAGAAAAACATTACATGCAAAACATATCTAAGAGAAAACTAACTCAGGCAATAGTTGTTTGACTGTAGGGAGGTAGTCATAGTACTAACAAAGAGCATGTGATTACATGGGAAGTACATACGTAATCCATGCAGAAACAATCTTTGGTTTGGATTTCACTCAAGACCTTACAACATAGACTACCAAATTAAAGCTAAAGTCTTTTGTCTACTGTATTTGAGTATGTTTTTCTTTCAGGGTTCTTTTTCACTGTATGTCGGTATAATTTAAGTGCTGACTAATGCAACTGTGGCTAATCTCTTGTTCCAACCAATGACACCGGTTGGCCTTTCCCCTTCAGTTCTGGGTTGATGTTATTTTAGTACCAAGATATGTTTATCCCTGAGATACCCCCATCTTCTTCCAGAACAGTGTGAAGGATGCTTCCTTAGTTGCCATCCTTGTGTATTGTTTAAACAAATAAATAGGGGCATCCTCAGGCATCTGGAAACCGGAAGCATAACTAGGACTCATAATTTGTTCACATATATTATAAATAGTATTTTTTTATTATGTCACACTACAAAGAATAATAATCAAGGATAGTTAGCCTAATTTATAACTTTATTTTGATTGCAGTGACAAATAACATTTATGTAGAATTAAATTTGCAATGTACAACAGTTGCATTCTGCCTTTAACCCACCAGTTTGGGAGCAGAATGCAACCTGCAGCGTCCAGGGAGCAATCAAAGGCTCAATGTGTTGCTCAGGGGCCAACAGGCAGTCAGTAGGGTTTGAACCTGATATGTTCAGCCTTCTCATACCCAACAGACTGCCTCCCTGGGTCCCTGAGGAAGAAGGAAGAAGAGTGCTTAAAGTGTTGACTTAAAAAAAAAAAACATCCAGTGGTAGGCTTCCAATCAGTAATGTTTTCTCATTTAAAGCTTATCAAACTGTAAAGCTTATAAAACTGAATCTTTATCTTTTAAGTGTTTTAAAATTATTCAAAGGTATAAAAAAAATATAATGTTAACTTATGAATCTAAACAAACTATGGAAAAAGTTTTCTTATTACTGCTGGCTAAAATAAATAAAGATAATCTTAATACTATCTGACATCAAAGAGAAAATGTTTTCTCTGATCTAGTGTGATCAAAACAGCGTATGTTAAAGTTGGTTTTAACTGTAAGTAGTATTCCATTTGTTCTTATGTAAGTTTGTTTTATGCTGGAACAGATGAGCTAGTAACCGGTTGTAAATAAAGTTAGTTCTTACATGGCTGGAAGGTCTATCCTCCAAAGGGGATTTTGCTGAGGTTACAACTAACTCTGGCTCAGTTTTCTGGCTGTAGGGGATGTAGGTGGAGCTAGATGTGATTTATCCTAATTCCAGCTGGGCTGGGTTTCCCTTCCCTATATATAATCCTGAACATCTTTCAACTCTTGCCTTGCTCTGTGTCTCTCAGGGACTCTCAGCCTGCTCTCCTTCCGTGGCCTGCTTTCTATCTCTGACCAACATTTGCACGCACAAACAACCAAGAACCATGGCCCAGCAGCAACAGATTAGGTATGAACTTTACCAGCATGATATGTTGGCTGTATGTGGATACAATATTTTCTGGACTAAATATTTAAGATGAATAAATATGAATATAAAGTCCTGAGTTTGAGAGGCGTTAGATTTTTAATACCAATGTGTAGGATGTATGATTACCCTTGTCAACAAGTTATTTTTAGATGACCGGATTCCCAGAAGCACAGTTAAAATAAAGCATGACACACTATCCATAGACAACACTACAGCACTATAAAGAAAATACTTCATATGACTTACTTTTTTTATATCAATACTTCAGTTTTTTATTTAGCTTAATTAGTATGTTGAACCTTATCCTCCTGTAATAATCAACTATCACCAAGCCACATTACTGTAAACATCAGCTTTGACTTCTCTTTGTACAGCTTACCTGCCAAACTAATCAATGGAGGGATTGCAGGCATAGTTGGAGTCACCTGTGTGTTCCCAATAGACCTGGCCAAGACCCGCCTGCAGAACCAGCGCAGTGGGCAGCAACTGTACAAGAACATGTAAGACAAAAACAAAAAACTGCTCAAATAAAGATGGCAAAGTCCTTATGTTGTGTTGATTTGATAATATCAGCCATCATTCACTAATCAGTTTTTTGTTTCATTTTAGGATGGATTGCCTTGTTAAAACCGTTAAATCAGAAGGGTACTTTGGCATGTACAGAGGTACGTCCTACAATACCTTGATTGAGACATATTGCAATTATAAGTCTGTTTGAAATGCACATCGTTCTATTAACTAGTTTACTGGCTTGTAGCTTAAACTAGCCTTTCTCGTCTCAACAGACACTTTAAAGGGGCATTATAACATTATATGCTTACTCACAAAAACACACAAAAAAACATTTGATCATGATAATGTAAGGTTATATACACCAAGCATCCATCCTGCTAGTGTTTTCATTCTCTTTTTTTTATCCTAAATAGAATTCCATCTGTAGGTTGACTGAAAGGTATTGTGGAGGATTTTCTCAATTTTTTTAAAAGACCCTTCCTCTCCAATTTAAAATAAAAATGTGCGTGCAAGAGCATGCACAAACCCATTTTTTCCTCTGTTTAAAGGTTGCTGTTCTCATAGCTCATACAATCTTAATGTGTCTGAACGTCCGCCATAACCCCTAAATCCCTCAATCACTATATAGTGCGGGGACTATATAGTGAACTCAGTCAACTTACTGTTCGGACAGATAATCACTTCTTCGTTGGTCTACTGCGCGGTGCCTGCACCATCTTTGTTATTAGTCGCCGCTGTCGAGCAGCGACAGCCTATGGCAACAGCGGACTGCTCTGACAGCAAATTTCATAATGCTTTGCGAGGAAAGCTCTCCGTGCAAAACATTCCGGGATATATCTGCCTCTTCTGAGGCCTTTCTTTTCTTCTCATACACTTCGTAGACACTTTTTCTCCTATGACTTTCGGCCATTTTCAAAGAACCGCATTGAGAAAGGTGAGCTTCAATGACTGTCTGAAACTGCAGCTGACCACAGATATATGCCTGAAAGTGTGCATCCGCAGAAAAACATAGCTAACGGGATGAGAACGTAGGGCAGCCTTCTGCAAACATATCAACAGAATGATTGACAATTAGGAGGACCATCTATTTAGAAGATTCACCCGGAAATAAAAGATCATCCTCTATACCTTTAAACAGATGTGTTGCCAGGTTTGAAGCCGCCTCTCAATAGATCCTGACCATCCTGTAATGCCTCAAAGTAAAGTGTTAGCTCAAGGTCGTCAAAGACCAACTAATATGAATTGAATTAGCAAATCTATAGCAATTCTAAGTTCTAGTGAATCCTCCCCAGAGCCTCCTACCTGAACATCATGGAAAAAGAACATTCCCTTTCCTACCAAATGCAAATAGGGTCACAACAGTAATGCAAAATTTTTTTTAAATAAATAAAGTCCTGAGCCGAAGCCTTTTTAATTAATGCAAATTGAATGCATCAAAATTATGTTTCCATTGTAAGTGCATTGTTAAAGGGGACAGGAAACAGCCCTCCCTGTCTTGATTTCAAGAAATCAGTTAGTCTATCTTTAATTTATACTTAGACTGTAGAGACTAAGAATAGCATTTCTCTCACTAGCATCAGTATTACAAAGGATGTTTGCTCTTTACTCATGCATCCATCAACTCCGCAGCAACTGCTTAATACCTACACAGCTTAAGCTTCAGTGGACACCAGTGTTAGTACTGTTAGTACTCTTATCCTTCTTGGAAGTTTTTCTTTGCTCTTTTCCACACTGAATCTTTCATTTTTTAAATTATTTTCATAACATTTGTTGGAAGGTGCTATGGATTAACCCCATTACTCCCTTGTTTACCCTTGCGGAAAGTCACAGTATCCTACCTCCAGTCATTCTGCGTTGTTATTGTTAAAGGAATAGTACACCCAAAACATGATTAGCCTTCATTTTCTACTCACCCCCATGCTGAACAACACTCTGGAGTACTTTTTTGATATCTCAAATGCATCTGGAGATCTGGGAGGCTTCTTGCTGTCTGCTGACATTCAAATAATGGAGGTCTATTGAGCCCGAGTCAGAAAGGTCCATAAAAGTCCACAAAAACGTGTCAATATTCCTCCATACTGCTCGTCCAATGTATTCCAAGTGTCCTGAGTGGGTAGCATCCAGAATTTACTCGAAACGAAGTCATTTAGAATGTTTTTAGAGCATAAACAGTAGTGTATAGGATTTCCTGAAAGCGCGCACATGCGCGTTCACGACGCTACGGAAGCCGGCAGACCAAACCAGCGCATTCAGCTCGGCAAAGAACTCATGCTCTTCCTCAACACTGAAGTCCTCAGACATTTTTCTTTCGTTGTTTCTTTCTTTGCACAGGTAAACAGCACATTTCTTCTTCTACGCTTGCATTATTGGCAGAGCAGACGCTGAATGCGCACTTTCATCTGGTTTGGTCTGCCGGCTTCCGTAGCGTCGTGAACGCGCATGTGCGCGCTTTCAGGAAATGTGTTAGAGAATGAGCTACTGATGTATGCCATTTAAAAATGTGATATAATGTGACTAGGCCCTTTTAAAAATTTTGTTTCCTTCTGTTCGGATTATGTTAACTGTTGACAAAAATGGGTAGGATTGTAAAACTGCATTTTGTTCTGTAATCACTCTGCAGGTGCTGCAGTAAATCTTACATTAGTAACCCCAGAGAAGGCCATAAAACTAGCTGCTAATGACTTTTTTCGCCACCAACTGAGCAGTGATGTGTAAGTAGATTAAAACAAAATCCTTCTGATATTTGTTTTTGTTAATCAATATTTATTTATTTGATATTACTAAACATGTTAATATCCATAGTGGAAAGCTCACGGTTTTCAAAGAGATGCTGGCAGGATGTTGTGCAGGAATGTGCCAAGTCATCATCACTACACCAATGGAGATGCTGAAGATTCAGCTGCAAGATGCAGGCAGGATAGGTAAAAAAATAAATAAGTACATAAAAAAAGCAAAGCAATGCAATCAGTTATGACTCACTTCTAAATGCCTCATGTTTAAAGATGCTATGCTTGCTGCTTCCATAGTGGCCCAAGCGGTATATAGGATGCCCAGCAACATCATTTTCAGCATGGGGATTCCACCACCGTTCCTCAGTCGCTCCTACAATCCCCCACACCCCCAAGTAAGGCTATGCCCCCAGTAGAAATAACCAGAGAACCTGCTGGGAGGACCAAAGGAGTCTATGGCTGCACAGGGGCCTTGGAGCCACACTGATGAGTGAGTTGAGTTTCTAGATATTTTCTTATATAATTTTATTTTATATCATTTACCATATCATTACTTTTGTTACTTAGAATAACAACGTCTTTTTTCTTTCTTGTTTTGCTTTTTGTAGGGACATCCATTCTCTGTTGTATACTTTCCTCTTTTGCCCATCTACTGCAGCATCTTGGTAAGACATTCATCAGAAGATCCATCTGTGCCTTTTCTGTATTGGTCTTTTACGCCTGGATGCCTGGCTGGATCTATAGCTGCTGTAGTAGTCGGCCCTTGTGATGAAGCCAGAAGTTTCACGCAGAAATGGTTGAAAAATTTAAGTAAAGCATCAAGTCATGGGGGTACTACGGAGATGTCGGGATGTTTTCGCAAACTAGCTATCCCCCTGCAACCAAAATACTTTTTGCTTATGTTCCTTAGTGGAAAGACAAGGTTGCAAACGCTCGAAAGGACCCAATGAGGGAGACCTACAGTGGAAAGTGGTGGACTGCATTAGGTATTTATATCTTGATTAGTTAGGTGTATCGTCTGAAATGGGATGACTTCCCTAATTTCAAATTCTGACATTTTTCTCCAATTGCAGAAAGATCCTGGACCAGGAAAAGAGGGTCAAGGGGCTTTCCTTAAAAGGAGCCAGTTGCGAGGCGTTGGTAATTGCCCCCCCCTCTTTTAATTATTGCCTGGTGCTTGTTTACTGTGTTTAGGTTGGCGAAGTTCCTCCTGGGCTACAACCCCTACAACATCTACTCTACATAAAGACTCTGTTACTGGGACTTTTATGAGGGGCTTATTCAATTGCAGGTGCTATACTTTCTGTGTGATGGACCCAGCCGCCATACAACTGTCTAGACTTTATTTGTTGGGTCCTGAGTTCAACACCCTTGGGACCACAAACATGCCATACATCCTTACATTTAGCTTGATTGTCTTTAACTTAAAGTCTTAAAAGATTAACATATAACCTTAAAAACTAAAAGTTGGGCCTTTTTTAGTTTATGGGCTTCTAGCTTTAAGGTTTACCTCACAAAAGGAGGCTACTGTATGTTTGTATGATGGGAGTTTGCCCTGAAGTAACCAGACCTATCCTGTGTTTTAGATTTCAGCCTTACCTCTAAATATACCCCCACTTACCCCTTACTGTAACCCCTAACCTGCATACCGTGATAGGGCTTCTTCCTCTTGGCCACTATATAGTATGATATCTTTGGAACAGGGGGTGTTGGCCTAATGGTTAGAAAGTAGCTTGTGCTCTGAGATGGTTGCAAATACCTGGTTTGATCCCCCAGCCTGCGGCTCTGGGTCCCTGAGCAAGACCTTTAACCCACTGCTCCCCAGCCTGAGTGTAAAATTCTCCAACGGAGATCGCACAAGGCGTTCAATTATTATTATTAAGAGTGCTTAGAAAACGTAAAATGAAATATTTATTTTAAAACTAATCATCCCCTTAAATGGTCATATGTGAAATAAGGTCTGGTTCTTGATCATGCTCTTTATATATATTGCAGGCTTCTCAATACATTTTTTCTATATAACTGCTGCAACAATACCATTTCTTGTGTTTTGTATCCTTAAAATAACCCTGATGACAAATGAGTGTTTTATTTCGTTTGTGGGGTCAAAGAGTGCAAAGAATTCAGCATTTTTGTAAAGCACTCTGTTCCTGATCACTTTTAAATGTTCTAAGAGCTTTTTAAAGAGGTTTGTCCAAAAATGATTTCCTGAACTATCTCCCTCATAGAGGATTACTGTTATTTTAAGATTACAAAAGACTTTCATACTTGCATATTTTCACTGTGAACTGAGGATCTCAGACTGAAATGTTTTGTGTTTGTGTGCAGATAACCCTTTTTTCATGAATGCTATATATTACAGCAATGACTCATGTGTCCTGTCTTTTTAATATTCTGTTTGTGCATCTAAAACTGGTGACTACTTCATTTTTTATGTCTAAAATTACATGTGTAAATAAAGTGTCTTGAGCAAAACATATATGAATCCAGTATTTTGTTGTTGTTTTTTATTGCACAGTATAATACATACTAAACATAGATTCTCCTGATGCAAGCTGGATAGGTGTTACACTAAGCATGCATCACTCACATGGTTTAGGTTTTGGCATCAAAAGTGCTCATGTTGCAGTGTTAGGAAACTCTAGCCAATGTAATCCTTGAGCCTCTGTTGCATTGCAGACATGGCTATTCCTTCAAAAGAGTTTTTCAGCTGTTCTTGAAACTCAAATGCTGGAAGGTGAACCTATGACATAAAGAGCATTACATTACTACAGGAGATATGAATGGCTTAGTTTTGAATAAGAAACTAAATATTAACTTACAACAGTTCCAAAGCAGGTCTGGAGTAACTTCATGCCTCCACAGCTCAGGTGGGAGAATTTGCTGTCAGGGCATCTGTTGATTAAACTTTATTGAAAGTTAGATTTGCAATAAACCATTGTTTGTTAACTGTAGCTATAGAGAAGGATAATTATGTCAAAGCAGTTCTACAGAAATTTCAGTTTTGGTTGATTTTAAGTTCCCCGGGTGAACGAAAGAATATCTTGATTTTCTGATTTACTTTCAAGATTGGACCCCAGATTAAATTTCGACTTTCCAGTGGCTCATTTGAAGATGTGGAATACTAGTGAGGTAGGAAATCTAACCGTAGTGAACAAATGTCATATAAAGATGTTAGAAAAAAAACAAAAACATTTAACTTTGTTTTTTTTGTTTTTTTTACTGTATTCCTGCAAGTTAAAATATTTGTTACCAAAGTT
>JAGKQL010004080.1:0-15822 GCA_018398635.1 Cyprinodon brontotheroides
GGTTAGAATCCAACCTGGATTCAAAGTCATGGAGATACTCAAAGATCTAGGCTTTAGCGCTGACCAACTGGAACAACACTGCGGCGTTGAGGCAAGGTCTGAAGACAGCTTATATAGTGGATCCTCTGATGATCTAGATGAGCTGCAGCTGTGCAGGAAGCTCCCTCAGAGGATCCACGGCGGACTCTGCTGGAGAAAGGTGGGAACTTCTCCAGCTCCCAGCAGTACCCCCCCTCAACGACCGCCCCTTGGCGGTGCGGGAAAAGATGAAGATGGGCAGGAGCGCTGCGTACTCCTCGCGTAAGTGTGTGGTGAGGATATCACGAGCCTAAGGCCTACTGGCGATCCTCGGTCCGTAGCCCTCCCAGTGTGCGGTACTGCCATCAGCGACGCCTGCGTCGGCCGAGGGAGTCTACTATCACGGCGCACTGTGAAGGCCGGTTGGCCATCGACCTCCAGAGGCGGGTGGTGGGGAGGTGGGGCGGTGGGCTGCAGGAACTCGAAACAGGCTTGATCACAGGATGGAATGTAGGGTGGATTAGGAGGACTGAGGTAGTGGAAAGGCGAACAGCTGAGGGGTTGATGACTTCATTGATGAGATCTTGAAGGGTCCAATGAATCTTGGGGAGAGTTTTAGAGACTTGTCCCTTTGAGAGGGATAATGCCAGTGAAGAAAACCACACTTCCTGGCCTTCCAGGGAATACTCTGGGGCGGGGCGTCTCTTGGCGTCGGCGAAAGCGTTTTGACTCGGATGACTGGTTGAGTGTGGCGATGGTCTCCCTCCAAATTCTCTGACAGCGACGGGTATTGTTGGTTGGCCGGACAGCACCGATATCTCTCTCTCATCTGCAGGGAAAAGAGGTGGTTGGTATCCGAGACTTTGGCCTGGAAGGGGACTGTCCAGTAGATGCAGAACGGAGAGAGTTATTCAGGCATATTCTATCCCACGGTAGGTATTGACTCCAATCCCCACGGGGTTGTGGATGTGAGACAGCGGAGGCTGGATTCCAGTTGCTGGATTCCTCACGTTCTGTCTGGCCGTTTGATTGAGGTGGTAACCTGTGAGGAAGTGAGAGATGGTTGCAACGAGAGAGCAGAACAGAAAGCCTTCCATACCTGTGAGATGGTTGTGGACCTCTGTCCCCGGGAGGATTTCCTGGGGAATGCCATGCTAGCCGGAAAACATGTTTAATAAGTAGCTGGGCTGTCTGGAAGGCCGTGGGAAGTTTCCTGAGGGGTACTAGATGGCAGGACTTCGAGAAACGATCAACAATGGTTAGGAAATGGTGGACCATACCTCGAGGGGAGACAGGGGAGACCGGTGACAAAATCAATGGCTATGTGGGACCAAGGACGCGAGGGAACAGGTAGTGGTTGAAGCAGGCCTGAAGGAGGTTGGTGTGAGGCTTTGTTGCGGGCACATGTGGGGCAAGGCTCAACACATACTCCTTTACGCCCTTGTGGAGTGTGGGCCACCAGAAGCGCCTGGAGATGAGAGCAACTGTTCTACTCACTCCCGGATGAGCGGTGAATTTGGCGGCATGCATCCACTGGATCAGACGGGACCTGACAGAAGATGGGACATAAGAACGATTAGGCGGACCGGTACCTGGATCTGGTTCTGTGGCTAGGGCAGAGTTGATAAGATCCGTTATCTCCCAATTGACCACTCCAATGGTACATGAAGCTGGGAGGACAGGTTCAGGTGTCTCTGGATGATCGACGGAGTAGAGACGAGAGAGAGAATCGGGCTTCACGTTCTTGGATCCGGGTCTGTAGGAAATGATAAGGTTGAAACGTGAGAAGAAGATTGACCACCTGGATTGGCGAGGATTTGCCTGCTTGGTTGACTGGATGTAAGCCAGGTTCTTGTGGTCTGTCCATACAAGAACCGGATGCTCAGCTCCCTCCAGCCAATGTCTCCATTCTTCCAACGCCAACTTAATAGCCAGGAGCTCTCGGTCACCCACGTCATAGTTCTGTTCTGCGGAAGAGAGTCTACGAGAGAAGAAGGCACATGGGTGTATCTTCTGATCAGAGTCGAGCCTCTGGGAGAGAACCGCTCCAACCCCAGAATCAGAAGCATCCACCTCTAGGATGAACTGTTTTGTTGGGTCAGGTTGTATCAGAACGGGAGCTCTAGAAAACAAGGATTTGAGTTTCTCAAAAGCAGCTTGAGCCTCGGGAGTCCACTGAAAAGTTTGTTTAATGGAAGTCAGAGAGGTTAAAGGATGGAAGGGCGGTTTGACTGTAGTTTCCTGATGAATCGATCATAGAGTTAGCGTAACCCTAAAACCTCTTGTAGCTGCTTTCGTTTTCAGTGAACTGCCAGTCAAAACCGAGCTTTGATCTTGTCTCTTGAAGCATGCACTCCCCGAGCACAAAACCCCAAAAGGTGACTGAAGGTTGATGGAATTCGCACTTCTCGGCTTTCACGAACAGTTTATTTTCCAGTAGTCTCTGTAAGACAAGACGGACATGTCTCTTGTGTTCCTGGCAAAAACAAAAACGTTTGAGGAAATGTCACAGAGAAGATCATTAGCCAAAGCCTAAAAGAAGCAGGCAGGAGCGTTTTGTTAAACCGAAGGGCATCACCAGGTATTCGAATTGACCCAAGAGATTGTCTTAAAGGCTTGATTTCCATTCATCGCCCTCTCGTATCCTATCCCAGGAGATGATAAGTTTCTTAAATGACCAGCTTGGAAAACATCTGTTGCACCCTGTACAGGTTCAAAAGCAGAGGCGAGAAGAGGCAGTGGGTATTTATTTTTAACTGTGATCAGATTCAAACCTCGATAATCTATACAAGGTCTCAGGAGCCATCCTTCTTGCCCACGAAGAAGAAACCGGCCCCTGAGAGGAGAAGGGGGCGAATTATATTACAGCAGCTAATGATTTGTTGATGTATTTTTCCATTGTTTCTCTCTCTTTCTGGTTTTGAAATGTTATACAATCTGCTGCTAGGAAGGGGTGCACCCAGGTAAAAGTTCAATGGCTTAATCGTATGGTCTGTGTGGAGGTAGGGATGTCGCACTGACCCTACTGAAGACAGGGGCTAAGTCGTGGTACTCAAGAGGAACTGAGGAAAGGTCAGGAGAGTCCATCTCCCCCCCACCTCTAGGAGGCCCCACCATAGGGGCAGCAGAGCGAAGGCAGGTTTCGTGGCAAGTAGTAGACCATGATTCCAAAAGACGTTTAGTCCAGTTAATGTGAGGGTTATGCTTCTCCAACCACTCGAACCCGAGGACCAGCGGGGAACATGCTGAGGGAAACACAAAGAAGGTTATTGTCTCACTGGTGGTTACCTGACAGAAGTATCGAGGCTGAGTTTGGTGGGTGACACGGTGGAGTTTCTTTCCATCAATGGCGGACACACCGGAGAGGCTGAGAGAGAGGAACGGTTTTAATCTCTGGAGTTGCTGGACGAGGTTAGCTTTGATCGATTAGGTTACGCTCACAGCCTGGAGTCGATGTGGCCGAGAAGGAGAGACTCTGGTTTATCACAGAAGAGCGTAGAGTGGCAGGCAGCAACAAACGAGGAGATTTTGTTGTATTTATTTTGCCCCGCCAGACTCCTCAGATCCTTCTGGCCGGCCCCGGCTTTTGATTTTAAGCCGGGCAGGAGGCTGAGCGAAGTGTCCACTCTGCATACAGTAGATACATAGTTTACTTAGGAAGCGCCTCTGTCTTTCCTCAGAGGAGTGAGTCTAGTGTGTCCCACCTGCATAGGTTCAAAATCCTTTTCCCCGAATGAGAGGCCTGAACAGGCAAAAGGTAGAGACTGGGACTTAGACCTCTGAGTGGGCATCTGCTCTGTAGAGGGAGAACACACAGTCACGTTAAGAGAGGCAGGAGAGAGATTACTCTGCTTCTTAGACCTGTTTCTGGCTCGGATCCTATTATCAAGCCTAATGGAGAGGCGAATTAAATCCTCGAGGGAAGCAGGTTCGTCGAGGGTTGCTAATTCATCTTTTATCTGTTCATTTAATGCCATAAAGAAGGCTCCCTTCAAGGCGCTTTGGTTCCATCCGGAAGCTGCCGCCTTAACCCGGAAGTTTATGGAAAAATCTGCCACCGAAGAATTTCCTTGTTTAAGGCTGAAAAGGGCTCTGGAATCAATAGCCTGGTCAGTTTCCTGATTGAATACCTGGTTAAATTCTGAGATGAAGTCAGAGAAATAGCAGTTTAAGCTGTCGTCGGAAGCAAATCTGGCCTGAGCCCATTCCAAGGCTCTACCTGTTAGCTGAGAGAGAATAAATGTTATCTTCTTTTGGTCCGTGGGAAAACAACCAGGGGAGTTCATGAAAATCAAACGACACTGAAATAAAAATCCTTTGCAATCTTTCATCTTGCCAGAGAATTTTTCTGGTAGACTAGGGCGGAACTCTGATGACGTCACTGCTGGTGACCTCGGAGGAGGGACTGGACCCGGAAATGGTTGTGTGGATGGGGTAATGTTAGCATTGTTCAGTCGACTAGAGATATTACGGACCAGATGATCTTGAAAATCAATTCGTGAATTTAACTCACTCAGAGTTTGAACTTGTCTGTGCATCTGGGCATCCCGCTCCTCCAGTAGTTGAAGGAGATGTTCTGCTGGGCCTTGAGTATTGGCGCAGTGCCTCTGTCATGATGGGTTCTCAAAGGGGAGACTAATTATGCAAGGCTACCACTTTGACAGACACTAGGGATGAAAGTTTAACTTTCTTCACGTTTATTAAGCACAACACACAGAATGTACTGATGACAGGTTCGGGCCTGGGTTCTGGTTTCACCGGAGTCTGCGTGAGAGACAGAACTGGTTAAGGACTGCTGACAGGATTAGATTTCCAAGTGAGCTCTGATTGTACCTTGAGGGTTCTTGAGGGTTCTCTTTGGGGAGAGTCACTGTCTGGTTCTGGAGAGGTGTTTATCAGCAGAGTCGTTTGCTGCTTCAGCGTCTCGTCTTGAACAGACCTTAGCGGTTTCCCAGCTCTGGTCAGAGCTTGCTTGGAAATTCTCAGAATCTTCGGTTGTTCGAAGAATTAGGCTCGGCAGGTTATCTTCCTGAGCTTTCCACGGAGGAGACGGGTTTCCTGGAAACACAGAGATAGAGGTTAGAATCCAACCTGGATTCAAAGTCATGGAGATACTCAAAGATCTAGGCTTTAGCGCTGACCAACTGGAACAACACTGCGGCGTTGAGGCAAGGTCTGAAGACAGCTTATATAGTGGATCCTCTGATGATCTAGATGAGCTGCAGCTGCGCAGGAGGCTCCCTCAGAGGATCCACGGCGGACTCTGCTGGAGAAAGATGGGATTTTCTCCAGCTCCCAACAAAAACTATTTGAGTTACTATTTGAGGATTAAGAAAATATTGTTTTACTGAATTGAATGTAATCAGATTTTATATATATTTTGGCTTAAATAGGAACAATATTTAATATTAATATCAGATAGGGACATCCCTATTTGCAATCTATGCAATGTAAGTGTGATGCTTTGAAAAGAGGAATTAAAGACAATTTGAATCTAGGAAGGGAAACCTGAATTATTCGGTTTTTCTACCTTTGACCAGACTGCCAGTAACTACCAGTAAGGATTTCTTTTTTTAGGAGCTGTGACACTTTATTTCCAACAAAGACATACACACTGTGTCATTTCATTAAACAGAGTCAAGGTAACAATTGCTGTCAGGGTCTGTGTTAAACTGAGGACCCCTGTCCTGGTTGTTAAGGACAGGGATGTCCATCTATACCCTGGACATGAATACCATCTGACATCAGTGCTATTGTTATGTATATTTCACTTGCTTACAGGTGAAATTATATGACAGGTTTTTGCCTTTACTGTCTCTGCTGCATGGATGTCTTCATCCAAGGGCATAAGGGCATTACTCAGAGAGCCGGGTGTCTTCTGTGCATACTTATTTCGCTGCTGTACTGGTTGACTCAGACAAGATGAGAATGAGACCAGAGGCATGCATTATTCGTAACCGATACCATTTCTTAATGGTGTCTGCGCTCCCCCTGGCAGCCCATAATGGACCATTTTTGAGGTTCTCTGCATCTTGCTCAGCTTTTTGATGGTGACAGAATGGGGACAGTGGGTGTCACCTGGGAAGAAACAAGATGAACGATGGGACCTTTCATTTACTTGTCAGAAAGCTAGTATTGCTAGGACTTGACTTGAGATGCATGTGCTTGTTCAAGGAGGGCCAGACAAAGTAAAAGGTGAAAAGAATGCCCTTCAAAAGAAAAGGGTTTATTCTAACTTTTATGGTATGTAAACAGAAGAGAAATGCAAAATATGTCGTTTTTAAGGAATTTCTGATTATTTATCCTTTTTAGGGAGAGGGGGACTTTACATATCAAGGTCTGTTTACAGTTCTCTGGGAATACTTTTGCATTTGAGGAAAAGTCTCTTAAATACTTTTGAAGCACAGCTACAAGCTTAGCAATGAAAAACATTTCCAGCGGTGGTGCCGGAGAGAGAGAGGTGCATTTACCAGACCTCTGAAGCCCGTCAAACAGTTCTGCTCCAGGCGAGCAGCTCTCGGTTACTGTGAATATCAGTTTTGAAACTCTGAACTTGGAAAAGTTAAATATTAGAAACCATATCCCTGAAGAATAATGAGTTAGTGAGGCACTTTTAGCCAAAAGCCATATTCTCAAAAAGCAAACAAAAAATGGATAATATATTTGAAGCCAATGATCTACGGCTGAGCCAGGCTATATCTGTCATTGGGTTCATAGTGAGGAATAATTCGGCTTTATCCCTATTTTTCTATTTTAAAGCACATTTTCATTTTAAACTGAGTATTCAAAAATCATTGCAGAACATGTAGGATTATTTAGCCAGTATTGATTTATATGTCTCCTTTATCATGTGTCAGTATCATATCTCAGTCAGGTGAGACTAAGTGGTAAACTAATTTTTAGTTTTAATATAATTTAGTCTTATAATGTGCTGAGATGTGGATTTGACTTGCACTCCAACTGCACTTAGGTTGCACAAAAGCTAAAGACTTGACTTGAACTAAAGCCAAAAATATAAAGGCTTCACTAATTACAGCATTAAGACCAGAGAGGAGTCTAAGTGAAACTCTAAAGGCTAAAATTAATTAGCAGAAAAGGAGAAACAAGGAACGTCACCAGCAACCAGAAACCTTACTTAACTAAATTTTGTTTCAATTTATTTATTTTGGACTATATCAAATGGATCATTAAATAACCTGAAAATGTGAATCTGTTAGAAGAAGGCTGCAAAATAATAATTTTAAAAAGTTTTGAATACATTATGATCACATGGTTTTGACTTTGTTTATATAAAGTAGGGCTGCCCTGATAAGACATCTAATATCCAATATTAGGCAAAACCTGATATCACACTATATGAGCTGCACAAAAAATCTCCAATACTGGGATTATAATAAGAACACTCCGCTTCCATCTAAAGTTTATGTAACACTGATTAATATTACATTGGTCTGTTCTCATAACGGTTGTTGTTGAATATTGTTCTCTGTTTGAGTACTATCACTTGATTAACCCTTTTCTAACATTTCAAACTCTAAACTAATTAATAAAAGTATGTTTGATTTGTGCTGACATTGTATCAGGTCAATAATGGTATCTGCAGTTTTCAAAAGGTATCATATCGGAAATAAAAAAAGTTGTGTCAAGACATCGCTAATAAAAGACGCAGAGTCATTTCAAGGTAACTTCTTCTAGCCAATTTCTTTTAGTCTTTCAGAATTTGTTATAAACTGTGCTCATAAATAACTCATTGAAAAGCTCATTAGATGGCCTACTTCCAGGGTGATCATGTTACTGTTGTATCTTTACGCAAAATTTGAAACCCAATAATTTGACAGACAAAAGAAACAACCTTTTTTATACTATTAACACCCCTCCCTTTGATCAGTAGTCTTTACAGATCAAGCAGCTCCGCAGATGACAGAACTGTTAAAACTAAATAATCTGAAGTTATGAGCATCATTCATCTTCTCAAAATTAAAACAACTATTTTGTTCACAGACGGCTGTACAATTGCATATAAATCTCTTCACTCATAGTTGCATTTTTTTCTGAATTCATTTTTACAGATAATTTAGGTCAACTGTGGATCAGAGCATCTCCACGTCTGTGGACTTCATGTCAGGACCAAATGACTTCAGTTTACCTCTGATGACTAATGCATTTTTTGTAAAGAGGAAAATATTTTCAGATTCAAACTAATTTACTGCAGCAGGCGTACATTCACTTTATGTGTAAAATTTTATGCAAAGATAGAACATGTGTTAATCTGTAAAGTGATTTAAAAATCAGAAATACTTAAAATATTAAACCTACACCAAGGTACTGCTATATAGGCAGATTTAATGGCATCCACCTAATTTCATACATCGGAGGCTGAGGCTTGACTTGGACCAGACATTTTTTAGGTATATATCTTGATCTTACCCCAACAGGAATCTAAGTATCAGTTTTGCATCTCCTGTGTCATATTAATAAAATTCTACCTCCTAAACTAAAGATATATTGGGAGTTTTATTCATAAACTATACATATTCCAACATTTTGATGCATTGAATGAAAATCATTGGGCTTTGATTACATCTCACTTGAAAAAAAACCAAAACTGAATATCTGCTATATGACCAATGTCCTCAGTCAAATAGTTAATAAAGGAAAGTAATAAGGAACATTGATCTGAAAACACTTGCATCTTAATGTTTAGTAAACTCTGACAAAAGGTGAGTTAAAAGACATAACAGCCCACAGAACCATTTTCCAAAGGTTATTTAAGGAAAGCTATTCCCCCTGAGGGTGCTTACAAATTAATTGGTTTATTCCCAGTTTATTTGTCACCCTTTAAATAACACTATTAATAACCCTTATACAGTAGTAAACAATTCTCATACAGGACTTAAACTTAACGATTATTTAATCTAATCTAAGCTGAGAAATGGTACAAAATAACAGCTCTGGGATTATAGTCTGAAAGTCGTTGCCAGCGTCAACAACAATAAAGAATGAGTCAAGAGTGACATTTCCAGTCGCTTCTCAGTGATCTCAGTAAAGCATGTGTCACACCAGGTCGGTGTCTATCTGATAGGGTGTGTCATTATTTGGTGTCCAGCCCAATTGTAATCAGCTTACTCACTCTTGATGCCTAAGCCACAGACATATGTCCCATTTACCAAACCTGGACCCTGAGAAGAATAACTATATTATCTAATGCTATTTAGATACACTATTCTATTTACACTGGCTGCCTCATATTGTTATGTTCTTTTCTCCTAACCCTGAAGGTGAATATTTTTATTCTGACAAAGAGGATCTCTGCCGCAACTAATCTGACTTCTGAGGGACACAAAATACAACATTACAATTTATATATTATACTATGGGTAGGAAAAGCTATGTGTTTGTTTTATGCCATATATGTTTGTTTTAACAATAAAATATAAAGATGAATGATTCACATCCAGAAAACAGAACCTTACTTTTGTGACAATGACGATACTACAAGTTGATACTCATGGGTTTAGCTCCTTGTGGTACTCCAGTTAGTTGGTTAATGGCCTGTATTTATACAGTGTCTTTTTAAGTTAGGTGACTCTTAATGGCTTTACAACATACAGTAGTCAGCCATTTACCCATTCACACTCTGATGTTGGCAGGTTAAATTGTAGCTACAGCTTCCCTGGGGCGCATTGACAGAAACAAAGCTACCATATACAGTCAACCACCCTAGGTAGGCAATGCAGGTGAATTGTCTTGCCCAAGGACAAGAGCACAGAGGTGGAGGAAGATGGAGTTCACACCGGTGATCCGTCCGGTTCCAGAGCGAACTCCTGTACCATATAGCAGTAAACCCACATGGCTATATGCTCTCTTCTATAGGTTAATGAATGAAAGGAAAATACTTGTTTTGAGTATGGGACCTCTCTACACATGTTCACTGGCTAGTATCAGAGTTCAAGGCTAAACTGATTTTAGCTGATTTAATGTCTACCACACCCCAACAGGTCATTCAAAACAAATGTGGATAATATACGATTCCCTATAATGTATAATGTAGCTCTCACCACAGCACATAGTTAAATTCAGTAAGGCATATGGCTGCAGTTGTGACTCCTGCCACTCATATATATATATATACTATCTCTCTCAAACTCCATACCTGTATATGTACTCTACATACTGTATATGTACATAAACTGTATACATAAGGTATATATATGCATGAACGGCGTTCAATGAACGATGTTCACTGAATACGTTTACATTTTTATTGAAGGTTGAAGCTGACTGGATAATTTTTTAAGTAATAAGCCAAAGCATGCACAACAGCTCTTATCGGTTTCGCGCCGATACGCGATACACTTTAATTGGATAAGCCTAAGTTCGCCGAATTTAGCCAGCGCTGCTTTGGCAGACCATGCGCACCGACACGACTCGCGCCCCGATGCAGACACTCTATGAGTCAAAGGAAGCGCTAAGATTCAGAATAGGCGGGAAGGGGCGAAAATACTGGTTAGCTGATTGGCCTATGTTGGTGATAGACGGGCCAAATAAACCAATCAGATCAACGAAGCATATGACATACTAACAGAGCGACGACGAAAACACAACAACAAGCCAGGCTAACTCTTGCCAAAACCAGGCGGGAGAAGAGCAAAAACATCTTTTCCTCTGAGAAAAGCCTCCAGAGCAGTGTTTTGCTCTTCTTTCAGTGAAGAAATACTCTGTAATTCTGATAAAACTTGCTCGATAGCCACGCTAACGCTAGTTTCATCGGCTGAAGCCGCCATGTTCTTTAGACTGAACTGTCGCACTTCTCGTTGCGTCACACCTCAACCTGCCTCAAAGCCAACGCTGATTGGACATTCGTTTGGTGAACAGCTCCAAATTTTCTTTAACGGAGAGTCTCCAGACTGATCTGCGAGTGAAACCTTGAAAGCTCGCAGATGGGATGGTCTCGAACTTCGAATGTGCACCGCTGGCGTACTGATGCCACTTGCGATTCAGACTCATCTGCTGAAGGCCATTTCACGGTTTGGTTGGCAAGTGACCAGCGAGTTTATGAACTAACAAAGAGAGGAAACTTGGAAAGAAATAAAAATCATGTTTACGCGCAAACTATGCCCACTGGGAGTTAACGAACAAATCCATACATCAGCCATGTCCAAATAAAATTTAAAGTGACACGTTGAGTTAAAGCATCCGAGCTATCTTGGAAATATCTGCTACTAAATGAGGAACTAAATAAATCATTTTTGATGCAGGGGTTAGCAGAACCTGAATGTACCTGTATGTTTCTAAAGTTCTGTGTAATAAAGGTTTCACTACACATACAGTATACCTTGACTGCATCGACTATTTTCCATTTTTTTCTATATATTATGGTCACATATTTAAAGGGGTAAATTTTGAGTTGTAATTGTAGGATTGTGGCTTAATTTACCGAATTAACTTAAACAACTTCCTTTATAGGTTTGTGAACTTAGAATGTGAGCTAGTTCATTTTCATGTTCAAGAACTGAACTCTGAGCCTGTTCTTATTATATATATATAAATATTTTATATATTATATATATATATAAAATTAACGTATTTCTCTGTATTCCTCATCATTGCTGCTTATGTTTCTTTCATATAGCTCATTTGTTTATTCTTTTTATTTTTTTGTAGTCTATGCTTCCTCTATGGTTGTTTATTTCCTTATATTAATCGCAGGCATTTTCCCTTTCTCTATTCTATCACAGCTGTTAGACCAGATTCCTTTGTCATTTCCAGCCTTGGTAAGTAAACTCCCTGGTTTTCATTGTTCATTGCTGGTTTCTGTTGTCATGCTGCCCATTCCCCTTGATTCTACCACTATGATTCCTTTTATCTTTATTGTCAAACTTTCTATTAACATTGCTGGTTCCAAGCACTTGTCTGCATTTTTATTATGCCTTGCTCAACCAATACATGTCGTATTTTAACTGTAGTTTGAAAACCATAGCTTTGTTTTTAAGACATTTGAAATTTAGAATTAATTATTTTTATCTGTCAGCCCATTGTGAGGGTTGACTTTATTGCAGAAGACCTACTATGTTGATCAGTTCTTACTCTCCGATTGTACCTTTTCCATAAGCTACAGTATAGGTGAAATATATTAGAGACATAAAGGGATTAACTGGAGAAACTTGCACTCATGATAATACATAATATACTGAAAGCATACTGAGACAAAAAAAAGATATAAGCTCTTTACTCTGAGAAGCGGTTCCCTACTGTTCCTCTGTTCTCCTATAATCCAAGACCAATTATATATTGTAAAACGACAGCAATGCTTCAATTGCTATGGACCTGGACATCTTCCTGCCTAATTATGTTCCCCTTTTTTTCATCTTTCCATTTCAAAGATCCTTTAGCAAGACAGCGAGGGAGGAGACAAGGCGGGCACTCACACGGTCTCTGAATTAATAATATTTCCAGAGGAAAGGCACAAGTACACAGACAGGCATTGGATACCACCATTCGTGTCACATCATATAATGCCACGATGAAGACACTTAGAGCCTTGCATGCTGTCATAAGGCTTATGAGACTCTCTACTATCTCTCACACTCATAGCTTTGCAATGTTATCTGGTTAGTTCCTGTCTGTATGTAATAATTGTACAAAAAACATTGATGACAGGAATAGCTTTTATCTTCAGTGTGTGTGGATTTCATTATCCTCATAACCATAATTGTGACCACGGCTGCTCATCGTGCAGTAAACGCTTGGGTAGCTATCTCCCACTGGATAGCGAATTAAAAAAGGAAGGGTATTAATTAAGGGCATCAGCAACTTTCTGCAAGCATTAGTGGTACTTCTCATTTTCGGTTCATTGTCATGGTATCACTACTGAATTATTCCACAATTCACAAGGTACTAAATGGATCACCGAAAATTTCAGGAAAAATATCCCTTTTCATTCTCTTCTGTCAATGGCTGTTTAGGGGACGCCACCATGCAAAACGTTAATAAGGTTGTCAGCTTCCAGATACTAAAACAGAAGCTGAGGGGCTCTTATCTGTGGATAACACTGATGGGTAACTATAACATCTGTATGTTGTTCTGAAATCACCTTATTCTTATTTAGAAATAAGATGGCTTTGTAATAACGATGTTATTACCAACATGATTTTAAAATTTTAAATAGGCACCTAGGAAAAAAAAAAAAACTAAAAACATTAAAATCAGAAGAATAATATTTTATTCCTTTTGTAAATCTGCTTTTGGATTGTGGTACCCTAAAGGTGTCTGGGAGGGCGTTCGACAGCCGAGAGGCAGCAGCCTCCCCAGGTGCTTAATCTGGTTCTTGATAACTGAAGCTTATTTGGGTGAACACAGAAGAGAGAGCGTGTTTAGGTTTGCAGAGTGAGGGGTATTTGTGGTAAGTGCAGGCCTTTCCATACATGCGTTGATAAGTTAGTTTTTGATCCTACAGGAGATGGGAAACCAGTGAATTCAGATGAATTACTGACTCACAAGTACTGATTGTAGTTCACTAAATGTATGAAATTATTTACACCCCATGATACAAGATTTGTAGGAAGTAGGAAACTAAAAATCTGAGATCTCTTAATAACAAGATTTATCAACAGAGCAGTGTTTGAGTAAACACAAAATACACTTGCTGTTTAAAAGCCTAAACAAGCTTAAATGAAATAAACAATTTTATTTTTTATTATTTACTAAATTAAATAATGTTTATGTTCTGATTTTTCCAAAGCGGATGTGTTTTACTTTGCCACCATGTCTAACTTCCTGTCTGACTCATGACATTCTTACAGCAAAGAACTGGCCTCTGCAGACAAATGGAAAGTATGATGAGAAAGATTGCTAAAATTACTTAACAAACACTACACATTTAAAATATGAACCTCTTTGGTGTGAGTTTATCTGAGAATAGTACAGTATTGATAATAAACTAAATGAACAAAGAATTGTTTTCTATCTATTTTTTCCTGCATGAGGTCTGATGGTATCCAAAGGTGGGCTGCTCATTGGAACAGTGGGTAGTGCTGCTGCCTTGCAGCAAAAAGGGTCTGGGTCAATTCCTGGCCCAGGGTCTTTTTGCATGGAGTTTACATGTTCTCCCTGTGCATGTGTGGGTTCCCTCATGGTACTCCGGCTTCCTCCCACAGTCCAAAAACATGACTGTTAGGTTAATTGGCTCTCTAAATTCTCCTTAGGTGTGAATGTGTGCATGAGTGTTTTTTTTGTCTCTGTGTTGCCCTGCGATGGACAGGCGACCTCTCCAGGATGTACCCCACCTCTCGCCCGTAGACAGCTGGAGATAGGGCACCCCTCGTGACCCCAGAGGGGATAAAGCGTGATAGAAAATTAAATGGATGGTATCCGAAGGTATTTTCTGTATTTGAGATCAAAACAGTTTTCAAATTGCAACTTGGAAAGTATTTTAAGAAAAAAATATAATCTGCTGGTATTATATTTAGATAATAATAAATTATAATTATTATCTTTTGATGATAATTAAAGTTTTTACGACACTAGTGGCTCGTTTTTTTGACAGGTGGCCGACAGGAAAGGGGGTATGAGAGAGGGGGGAAGACATGCGGAAAAGGATCACAGGCCAGATTGGAACCCGGGTCACCCGCGTCGAGGACTAATGAATCCGTACATGGGTTGTGCACGCTAACCACTGCGACACATGCACGCCCGCCAATTAAACTTTACTGTTAAATTAAAACTGGCAGTATACTGTGTGTATGGAAAGCTATTTTGTCTTGTCTATGCTATTGACACTGGACCTAACACAGAGGGAAATTAAGGTATATGACAGAATATATTCAAGCAGTTAGACTAATGTACTGTTTATGAGGTCTGTACATTAATTCTATAATTGGCAATGTTAGAGCTAAATGTGATTTTTAATTATCTGATAAGACATGTTGGAGCTTATGGTGCTGCTGTTATTAAAGCAACTAGAAGCAGGATGAGGAAATAAGACTTAAGAGGGACACGGCTTGCACTGCTGGTAACTGCAGCAACCAGCTAAGCTGGGACAGGAGTGAGCAGACACACTTCATGGACAGGCCGTATTTACAGCACTGCTCTGGTGATGCTGTAACACTTTTACTATGTGACGGTTAACCAAGACCGATGTGCACATTTTATATCAGCAACAAGCACCATGTCAAGGGATGAAGTGTTTGAAACAACCATTTCTTCTTCTTCTACTACTACTACTGCAACAGCCTCAACTTCCTGTATCAAAGCTGTCCAGTCTGCTCATTCAGCATCAATTGACGTCACCTCTGGAGGACTGAGCGGGAAATTCAGTCCCAAATTGCAGCATATTATGCAGCACACAGCCTATTCAAGGCAACAGAGAGATAAGAGACTGGGCTTGTTGGTTTTGGTTTTAACTCTTTCTCAAACATTAGGATAAAAAAAAAGACATGCATGTGTATTCTTTCAAAATTCCTGCCCCTGGTTCCCTTGATTAAATGAAAGCCATGTATAAATCTATACATTAAATTCACATTTATATGCAGGTGTACTACTGCTGGATTTCTGTTAAATGGTCAAATTGCAGTTTGCTTTTTTTTATTCATTAGTAATTGTAAAATATGAACATGAAAACAATGAATAATTATACATTTTACTGGAGTTAAAAAATGTGTGGAGTCAGCTGAAAAATAATAGCTAAACCTGTTTAATCTGCTTTGGAGAAGAACTACAAACACAGAGCAAATCTTTATTACTTTGGCTTTGGTAAAAAAAAAAAATGCAGTGTGGCGATTAATAATAGAAGGTGGTTAGCATGGT
>JAGKQL010004081.1:0-16100 GCA_018398635.1 Cyprinodon brontotheroides
GGCGGCAGCCAGAGGCGGAGACCTCGGCGACCTGATCCGCGGGCGCTTAAACTGGCTCTGGGGACGTGGAATGTCACCTCACTGAGGGAAGGAGCCTGAGCTTGTGCGAGGAGGTATTGGAGCCATACCAGCTAGAAAATGATTGGGCTCTCCCCACGCACAGCCAGGGCTCTGGAACCCAGCTCCTTGAGAGAGGCTGGACTCTCTTCTACTCTGGAGTTACCCCACAGGAGGAGAGGCGGAGGGCAGGGGTGGGGCTCGTTGTCTCCCCAGCTCCAGCTTGGCCTCGCGGTTGGAGTTCACCCCGGTAGACAGAGATTCGCCTCCCCTTCCCGGGTTGAAGGGGAGGACTCTATTCGGTGTTTCGCCTATGGGCCAACGGCAGCACGGAGTACCAGGCTTCTTAGCATCCCTGGGAGGGTGTTAGAAAGCTGCCCTCCCGGGATTCCATCATTCTGCTGGGAGACTTCAACGCCCGCGTGACCCACAGTGACACCTGGAGGGCGTGGATCGGAGGAACGGGCTCTCAGCTCTGAACCCGAAAGTGGTGTCTCATTATTGGACTTCTGCAAGTCACGGATTGTCCATAATAAACACCTAATTTTAAGCATAAGGATGTCCATCGGTGCATTTGGCACAAGGACACGCTAGGCCAGAGGTCGATGATTGACTTTTGAACTTCTGAATCTTCTGACTTTCGCATGTCTTGGACATTCGGGTGAAAAGAGGGGCAGCTGAGGTATCTTTGGTATGCAAGACAAACTTTAGTTATTTCAATGTTAGTTATGCTGGGAATCCGCCTGGTGGAGCCCCTCGGTCAGACGATGTTCAACTCCCATACGGCACTTATCAGGTTTTGCGGGTGCGGCCGGAGACATGGAGTCCGACCGCCGCTGTGTTCTGCCTTCATTGTCGCATGCGGCTGCCCCGGTAGCTGTAGGTCGCAGCGGTTTGCAGCGTGCTCTGTCGCGGTGGCGGGTCCCCTAACCCGGGCGGGTGGACACCATAGTAAGTGGGATGCCGCTGAAGTTGGAAAGAAGTTGAGTCCGCTTCAGCTTCTGGCTGGCTTGTGGGACTCCCTTGAAGCAGCAAGCAGGTACCGAGGCCGGGAAGCGTCGCTGCCCCGGGCGGTTGTGCAGCAGGCAAAATCTCTGGGCCCTGGGAGGAGTTCGGAGAGGCTGCTGCTGAAAGAAGATCGCGTTGGCCCTCAAAGTTTTATTCTGGGCAAAACGCCCGGCGCCCTGAGGGGAAAGCAGTGCTTCACTAACACGTCGTTTTAGCGGGTGTGGGGAGCTGCTGACCCTTGAAGGAGGATATTGTCGGGCGGTGGAAGGAATACTCTTGAGGATCTCCTCAACCCGACAGGCATATTAGCATGCTCTTCCCGGGGGGAAGAAGAGATGAGGTGCTTTGGGGCTGGGTCTGGCCCATCACCGCAGGCCGCGTCACGCAAGTAGCCAAAAACCCACGTGTGGCAGTTTCGTGGACGCAGATCCGGCCCGAGAGTATCTCAAAAAGCTCTTGATGTTGTCGGCCGTCAAGTCATGGCGTGGACAACGCCTCTTCAACATCGGCAAGGGAGTGTCCGCGGCAGATCCCCCCGGATTGGGCAGATTCTGGGTGTCCAGTGTCTCCTACAGCAGTTAGGAGACGGGAGGGGTGGGTTCCAAATCCTTATCGGAATCACACTTCTCAGCCTCCCCGGAGCGCTTCCAAGCCAGGGTGCTGGAGAGGAGGAGTCCGCCGGATTGCTCTGGAACTCGGCCGTAGGAGGAGCAGCAAGGTTTTCATCCCTGGCAGCGGAACGGTGGATCGCAGGCTCCTGGCTACCCCGTGCAGGGTGCTGGAGGTTCTCCGCGGGAGTTTACCCAACCAGTCCACATGTTGTGTGCACTCTGGAGAAGGCATATCTACCGGGTCCCTCGTGCTGTCTCTGGTGGGGTGCTCCAGGAGTATGGAGTTCTGTGGCCCCTTTATTAGGGCCATCCTGCTTCTCTGTATTGGCCAGTTTTGTGCCAGGAAAGTCTGGTTCCTCGTGATTGCCTGCATTAAAGTCGGACCTGTTCCCCGCGCATGTTGGGACTGGCCAGGGCCGCCCTTCTGTCACCGGGTCCTTGAAAGTTCTATAACTTTATGGATTTTTTGGACAGGCATTTCTGGTGGGGTGCTTCTTGGACCGGATCTGCCCCGCGTTTGGGAACAGCTGATGACGCCCTGCTTTTGGCGGATGACGTGGTTCTGCTGGCTCTCTCTTGCCAAGACATACAGCGCGCGCTTGGGCGGTTCGGCAGCCGAGTGTGAAGCGGCCGGGATGAGAATCATTCTCCAAGTCCGAGGCCGGGGTTCTCACTGCAACCCCGGCGCGGTACTTGTCCCCTTCGGGTTTGAGGGAGTCCTCGCCTCTGGGCGTGGAGGAGTTCAGCGATTCCTTAGGTCCTGTTCACCGGAAAGTGAGGAAGAATGCAGCGGAGATCGGAAAGTAGACGACCTGCGCGCCGCTGCAATACGCGGACGTTGCAAACGGGTTCCGCTGGTCTCCTGGTGAAGAGAGAGCCGGAGCCGTAAAAGGCAAAGCGTGCTCAATTTTACTCGGGTCGGGTCTACGCTCCTAGCTCGCCCAGTGGTCATGAAATTCTGACTGTTAACTCAGAACGAGATCTGAGATACCTGCTGCCGAAATGAGTTTTCTCCAGAGGGTGGCTGGGCCTCCCCAGAGATAGGGTGAGTGAGCTCGGGTCGTCCGTGAGGCCTACAGTAGAGACGCAGCTCCCTCCTGTACCAGGAGACGCAGCTGAGGTGGCTCGAACATCTTCTTCGGATGCCTCCTGGACGCTCCCTCGGGAGGTGTTCTAGCCACGTCCCACCGGGAGGAGTGTCTATGGGATCACCCAGGACACGCGCCTGGAGAGACTACGGCGTCTCGGCTGGCCCTGGGAGAGCTTAGGGCAGGCCTCAACAGAGCTGGGAGAGGTAGTCTTGGCGGGAGGGAAGTCTGGAGTTCTGTTAAAGCCCGTCGCCCCCGGCTACCCGGGTTCCCGGGATAAATGGAGAGTCTACGCAGTACGAAAATTTAAGGTATAACTCTATATACAGTCACACAGGCATAAAACTGAATAAAACAATGAAAACAGGTCAAGGAAAGTGTATTTATATAGCATACCTCTGATACCCAAAGGATTTACATGATTTAAAACAATGTAAACAAATGAACAAAAACAGAAAAAAGAAAAATAAAAGCAAGTAAAGATAAAAACATGATAAAAGCAGAAAGTAAAGGAAATAAAGAAGTTGAACCGCAAACCCTAAAGCCTTACAATTTCATAGGCAGCTTCAACCCTGTAATGCTAAATGTATCATATTTGATACATAATGTTTCTAAAATGTTTTGCGTCTGACACCCCTCGTACACTTAATGGTAAAAACTTTTGCCTCAAAATCCTATTGTACACAATCATCAGATATAATACCTTGATAACAGAGTGGGCAGAAGCAAACTAAAAATAAATGTTGCAATTGATAAATTATTAATATCAAAAATGTGTATTTCGCCTTTCATTTGCCAATGTTGTTAAAAGGCCAAATAAAGACTTCAAAGCAAAAAAAATTTTCTGTCTTGTTTTATTCTTGGATCGGGGCTTTAAAGGGTTTAAATTTAACAGTCAAAGGCAGCTCTGTACAAATGGGTTTTTTAACTTTGACTTAAAGGTACACTATGCAACCGTTGTTGATTTTCCAGCGAGGCTCCCCAGAGGGCGAAAGTAAAACTGCACTGTCGTGAAATATGCACAGCTGTTCTCCTGGTTTCTCCGCACTGCCAGGCAGCGCGTTGCGTTTTGGCTTAGCAGACAGGAGAACGCAATGAATGAGCATCTGGACGCGCCGCAAACCGCACGCTGCTGCTCGAGATGGAAAAAATTGAATTTTGCTGCTCGACGCGCCGCCGCATCAACCAATCAGAGAAGCTGATCTGGGAGCTGGCAGGGAGAGAGACACAGCACTGATGATCACTCCTCTTAAAACAGTTTATTAACGCCTAAATTAACTTAAAATGCAGAAATCTGCCGGGCAGAATATGTTCGCTTTATTATCCTGCTGCCTGCAGTTTGATTATTTAGATGAAAAACACCTACCAGCTGTCCGCGGTGAACCGCGAGCGAGGAGGCGACCTGGCCAGAGGCTGCTGATGAAGTTGATTCCTACTGTCTGCGCATGCTCGCCGCTATGTGGGGGTCTGAGCCGCCCGGACAGAAATAATATTGTAAGGCAGGATGATAACTGAATGAACTGACTGCACTGGATTAGGTTTTCAGGTGTATTTTTCTCACTTAAAAACATATTAAAACTACTTTATTCCCACTGACTCACAGCAAATATAGCTGCAGGCAGAGAAAGGATAGTGAAGCTCCGCCCAACGCGCGTCAGACACACTTTTGCACCGCGCAGCCAGAGCAGCAAGAAACAGCAACGCAATCTCGTTCTGAATTGAGGAATTTTTTTTCTGTGATATCTCTGTATGTAAGTAACTCTAACTGTCCAGAAGCACTTTAAAACATGGAGCCTTCTGCTGAACTTCTCTAGTGAGTACTTGTCGTTTTTCACGTGCTTTTATTTCTGGTAGTAGTCATATATCAGGGTGACCAAACGTCTGTATATTTCCCCGGACATATCCGTATTTCACGCCCCTGTCCCGGGCGTCGGAAAGTTAATGAATGTCCTGATTTCACTCGCGCACGACGCACTCCGTGGTGGACGTGTATCCCTGAGCCGCCACAGTAGCGGCAGCTCCTGTTCTTAATCAGAGGTTTGTTCAAAACCTGGGCTGTATCCTCTCAAGGACGCGGTCTACCTAGACTGGATCCTTCAAGTTCCTGGAAAAATAAGGAGACCGGAAGAGTTTGGCTGGCTGTGAATTAAAACAGGTCCTCCCCCTTCAGCTGGTTTTACCGTATTGCATGCTCTGTTGCTTAGCAAACGCGGAAAGTTGACACACAAAGCAGGAAAAAGAATGAATACCGAGGTTTCTTTTCAAAACTGTTTATTTATTTATTTTTATTGTGAAGTGAACAAAGACTACACTCACAAGAATCCAGAGTGGAATAAAGGTTCCAACCAGCCGGAGCAGGAACAAATCAAATCAAATGTAAATGATAGAAACCTTTAGTCAGTTAAATAACCTGTTGCTGTCATTCTTGGCACATCTCTGATGTTGCTGCTATTTTCAAATATCCATTACTGTAAAAATGTAATACAGCTGCATATTGGTTATTAATTCTCCAGTTTTATATATTGTTAAAACACTTTTACAGTATTTTTATTGTTTATTTTTTTTAACTCTTCCCTATTATGTTATTCTTATACATTTTTCTAAGGTCCACATTTGTGTGACCATTTTCAATAATCTTTCTGCTGCTTAAATTTGCTCCATTGTGGGACAATAAAGGGATTTTCTATTCTATTCTATAAAAGGGTTAAAACTATATAAGTAAATCTAAACAATGTATGTACAAAATGTATCTGCAAAATCTCTAATATTCAACAACAAAAAATACTTATGTTAAGCATATTGTGCAAAACAACAATAAAAAATTAAAATCCTATCAGATTTATAGTCCCCCACCCCTGCAGATATATATTAGAATCTGTCCTTAAATTACAGGCTAGCCAAACCCATTTAATCAGTAACAGATAAAAACCTTTAGATAAACCAAACATTACCGCCACATATCTGACTCAATAACCATTAAAACAACTTGTAACAAGTAACATTTCCTCTCATCACTGAGCAAATCCCGATGATGAGACATTTGTTCTTCAATCAACCCCCACGCTCAAAGGTGTCCTGGTTTTCCCAAATGAAAATATGGTCACCCGATCATATATTATGTTATTTAGTGACAATGGTATGTGTAATAAGTGTAGTAATTTTGTAGCTTTGGAGGCGAGGGTGTCAGAGTTAGCAGTTAGCATTGTGTTGCATTGAGCTTGTCACAGATATTTTTGATTCCTGCCCAATATTGAAGCGTGGTCTGCACTATATTTTTCTACACCACAACACAAGAGGGACAATCAGAAACTAGCTGTGGGTCTAGACACGGCTGAGGCGGACAAGAAGTGGGGCCAAGTTTGTGCGACAAGTATTATTAGGGACATGAGGGCTAAAAAGAGCTGGGATCCAGGTGGAAAAAAGGGTCCCAGCATTTCTCACACACCTTGCTTTTCTAGCTGGTCCATCTTCACGAAGTCATTTCCACAATGGCGGCCATACAAACAAAACAAGCAGGTAAGTTACCAAACAGGAAATACAGTGGGGCAAAAAGTATTTAGTCAGCCACCAATAGTGCAAGTTCTCCCACTTAAAAAGATGAGAGGGCCGGTAATTTTCATCATAGATATACCTCAACTATGAGAGACAAAATGTGAAAAAAAATCCAGAAAATCACATTGTCTGATTTTTAAAGAATTTATTTGCAAAATATGGTGGAAAAATAAGTATTTGGTCAATAACAAAAGTTCATCTCAATACTTTGTTATATACCCTTTGTTGGCAATGACAGAGATCAAACGTTTTCTGTAAGTCTTCACAAGGTTTTCACACACTGTTGCTGGTATTTTGGCCCATTCCTCCATGCAGATCTCCTCTAGAGCAGTGATGTTCTGGGGCTGTCGCTGGGCAACACGGACTTTCAACTCCCTCCAAAGATTTTCTATGGGGTTGAGATCTGGAGACTAGCTAGGCCACTCCAGGACCTTGAAATGCTTCTTTTACGTAAGCCACTCCTTCGCTACCCGGGCGGCGTGTTTGGGATCATTGTCATGCTGAAAGACCCAGCCACGTTTCATCTTCAATGCCCTTGCAGCTGTCTCGTTTACCTTTTTGGCAAACCTATGAAATTCTATTTATTCTCTCATATAGTCTCTTTCCCTGATATTATGAGAAAAATTAGACTTATGATGATTTCAAAAAAACTTTGTCTTTGTTCAATAAAACATGTGACCAATGTATTGAGGCCTTGGTCTTTGATGCAGTCAATGCAGGTTTAAATGCTAGCATGTCTTCCTCATCTCTTAGTCATCTTTATTTCCAGTTAGCATACTCTTAAAACAAAGGTTACTAGAGCCAAAAATTGAAAAAAAAGTCTGAGATTGATCTTATGTTAAAGGAATAGTACACCCAAAACATGATTAGCCTTCATTTTCTACTCACCCCCATGCTGAACAACACTCTGGAGTACTTTTTTTGATATCTCAAGTGCATCTGGAGATCTGGGAGGCTTCTTGCTGTCTACTGACATTCAAATAATGGAGGTCTATGGCGCCGAGGCAGAAAGGTCCATAAAAGTCCACAAAAAACGTGTCAATATTCCTCCATACTGCTCTTCCAATGTATTCCAAGTGTCCTGAGTGGGTAACATCCAGAATTTACTTGAAACGAAGTCATTTAGAATGTTTTAGAGCATAAACAGTAGTGTATAGGATTTCCTGAAAGCGCCTACTTGCGCTGCTCATGGCGCTTCTACGAGGAAGCCGGGCAGACCCAAACCAGATGAAAGTGCGCATTCAGCGTCTGCTCTGCCAATAATGCAAAGCGTAGAAGAAGAAATGTGCTGTTTACCTGTGCAAAGAAAAGAAACAACGAAAAGAAAAATGTCTGAGGACTTCAGTGTTGAGGAAGAGCATGAGTTCTTTGCCGAGCTGAATGCGGACTTTTATGGACCTTTCTGCCTCGGGCCATAGACCTCCATTATTTGAATGTCAGCAGACAGCAAGAAGCCTCCCAGATCTCCAGATGCATTTGAGATATCAAAAAGTACTCCAGAGTGTTGTTCAGCATGGGGGTGAGTAGAAAATGAAGGCTAATCATGTTTTGGGTGTACTATTCCCTTTAAGCTCTTTGATTCTCTTTTTAAAAACCCAAGCCATAATAGAGATCAGGGGCACACTATTATAAGATCTCCTCTGTTTATTCCATTTCTAAAGTATTGGGCCTCATGCAGGAAGACTTTGTACGAACTAAATCATTTCTCAACTCTTCGAACGGGTGATTTAGTAGACAACGTCGCATTCACCATTTTTCACCTATTTCTCTTTAAAAGGACAGAAGAATTTGATAAGTGCTCCAGACTTGCGGTCTTGGGGATCACTGAGCTGGTATCCAGACCTGGTTTTTCCCTAAATGACTTGCACCTCTTGCATCCAACAATAGTTTTCATTGACGGTTTTCAGATCAAATGATTTTTTGTTCTATTATTATTTTTATTTGTGAGTTATTCCCTACTTATTGGCTTTTATTGGTACATTTATTCTGCTGCTCAGCTCCCATTCAGCAGAACGCCAATCTCCTGATCTTCAAAGTTTTTCTTTCTTTATCTTCAGAACCATTATAAATGAACAGCTTCTAACAGTGTGGCAAGTTTTTTTAAATGGTAATTTTGAAAAGGAAAATGTTTTTTTTTCCAGATATTCGGGATACATATTAAGTCAAACTAACACATATTAAACCTGCTTGACATAGTCTTGCCATGGCCTTTAGTGACCACGATAACAATATGGGGGAAAGTAGTGGATGGTAGTGGATCAATGTATCTATTTAGGTGCAATCACCTGTCAGCAATTGAAGATGAATTCTAAAAACATTGTTCTTAGATTAGGAGAATAAGAATAATCCTAGATTTCTTTATAATACAGTTGCCAAACTCACCCAGAGCCATAGCTTAGTTTAACCGTCCATTCCACCTGCTCTTAGCAGTAATGATTTTATGGGATTCTTTATAGGAAATAAAGATTGAGTCTTATTAAAAATAAGATCATTAGGACTCTCATGCTCAGTGCAGCGGGTTACCTTTGTTGAATATCTGACAGTATTAATAGGACCAATTCTCTTTACTTATATATATATGCTCCCAATTGGTAGAATTATTAGACAGCATGGGATTAATTTTCACTGTTATGCTGATGATACCTCAGCTATATCTGTCTATAAATCCAGATGGAGCTAACCCATTACATAGATTACAGGCATGCAACACCTTGAAGACATAAAAACCTGGATGACTCTTAACTTTCTCCTTCTGAATGCAGACAAAACAGAAGTTATAGTCTTTGGACCAGAGTCTCTGAAAAAGAAGCTGATTAGCCAGTCACTTCATTTGGATGGGATTAAACTGATTTCAGATAATAAAGTAAAAAATCTTGGTGTTAGTTTTGATCAGGACCTGTCATTTAAATCCCAATATCAAAGAGGTTTCTAGAATTTCTTTCTTTCATCTGAGGGATTATTGCAAAATTTGAAATCTCCTGTACAGGGTGATGCTGAGAAACTAGTCCATGCATTTGTTACTTCAAGGTTGGACTATTGTAATTCTTTACTATCAGGAAGTCCACAAACTGTAGTTAAAAAGCCTTTAGCTGATCCAAAATGCTGCAGCCAGAGTTCTGATGAAATGAAAAAGAGAGATCATATCTCTCCTATCCTGATCCAGAATAGAATTTTAAAATTCTCCTTCTCACATATAAAGCCTTAAATGGCCAAGCTCCATCTGATATCAGAGATCTGATTGTTCCTCATGTTCCTAAAAGAGCACTTCGCTCTCAAACTGCAGGTTTACTAGTGGTTCCTAGAATTTCTTAAAAAAATAGAATGGGAGGCAGATCTTTTAGGTATCAGGCTCAATCTCAATCTCCTGCTTTTTCTCATAGTAGTAGCTTCACCTGGTCTGTTCCTTTTTTGACTTTGACACCATTCTGGAAAGAAATATCAGCTGTGCTGCTGCCATCAAAACCTTTCTTTATAGATGCTGGAGATTGGCCTGTTTTCAAGTGTAGTCCTGTTTCACTGACCGCGACTGAGTCAAATGAGTCGATGCGTATCAACTGGTTTTCCTCCTTAGATAGAAAGCTTTGAAACAATTTGACTGTATGATCTGGTTGAACTGTAAAGGGCCTTGAGATGACATGTGTTGTGAATTGGTGTTATATAAATAAACCTAAATTGAAATTGAATAGATGTAGGGACCTGTGCATCATCTCATGGGTTTCCTCCTCATGTTGCCTCTGTCTTCCATTACACAGTAAAATTCGGTGGCTGTTTGCAGCCCCTTTAGATTTTGGCCCGTCGGCCCACACGGTAAGTCAAAACGAACACGCTAAACGCTGATATTTTCCAAAACGCTTTGTCGTGAAAGACGGAGACGTAGGTAATAAATGTGAGCTGCACGCACATGAATGCATGAAAACGCTGCAAAATGTATGCCAGGCCTGTAAGTGGCGCTTGTGGTGCCAAAGCAAAATATGCTTAACACGAAATGTTGGGTATGGCACTAATATTTATACATGGTTGCCCTGCTGGTCCATTTTCGTGGTTAAGTCAAATTCAGGTGCTGAACTATGTGGTCGATATTGCTCTGTTCTTCCTGGAGATATTCCAGAAGAAGAAGATTCTGTTGTAAGCCCGACAGCAGGGTGAGTAGCATGAGCAGCAACGGGCGCCATTGTTGTTGTGATGTGTGCTGTGACATGCGTTGTTTAGAGGCGTAGAGCTATGGCGACGATGCAGCGTGGTAAAAAAATGCGGGTTAGGGCGTGAAGATGGAAGCAGCGTAAAACAGCGCTTCTCAAATCTTCCCACTCTGAAGGCTGAATAAAAAAGATCGTTTACAGACTCTCAAACGCCGGGTTCGTGTGGATGAGAGGCTGGTTTGGCGAAAAATTTGTGCGTTTAGGCCAGGGTTCGCGCTTCGTGTGGACGGGGCCTTTATCATCCCAATCAATGTTCGTTATTAGTGGTTATCAGTTCCAATCTTGCATCCTAACAACCAGCTCAGTGGGTTGTTATCACGGAATTAATCCTTATCCTAACCCTGAAGTAATTCCTTTTTCTACTAAAAAACTGCTTTACTGCTTCACACAATGATCCTAAAGAGAACAACCTGTTTCCAAACAACAGAAAAAGGTACAATAGCATTCAACTCTCCCCCAAACAGACTAATAACAAACCAGCAGCTAAGCAAATAATATTTATAGTAACTGATGATGCTTTGAATGATATTAAACCATTCTGCAATGAGAAAAACACAGAAATGGTCAACATTGGCTGTATTATGATGAATCTCAGACAGAATCATACAAATCACAGAATTACATCCAACCTTTCACATTCACATTGGAGGATTGGATGACGTTGCTAAGAGGAAATCAGAATTATTTAAGGAAGATATGATTATTCTGCTTAACACTGTGGAACAAACACACTTTAAAGTGTGTATTAATTGCCATATCATGCTACCTTCAGCACAAGATGAAGTCCAGTAGAGTTTCATATCTGAATGAATGGATCAAATGAGCATGCTCTAATAGATCAGTTGGAGTTATTGGTAACTTTAAATTCTTTAGGGTAAGAGACATCTCTTCAAGAGGTGTAACATTTTTGGCCTCCAAAATTTTCAATTCCCAAAACAAATCACATGATGTGAATGAAAACTAGATAAGATGTTTCCCTGATGATAAACGAGGAATAAACAATTTGTCATTGCTTTGGAGCTGAGTGGCCACTCCTTGGACCCCGACAAACCAAAGTGCAGTTGCAACAGAATTAGTCAATTTTTAATCAGTTTTATGTTGCAATTCATAAAACAGCTAATCTTCAAAATTTTAAATAACCAGATTCCTTACCAGACTGACTGCTCTAGCCTAGATAATACCATTGCTGGTGATACAATGCTGCCGTTCATTATTACTGTTGGCAGAAAACTTGGATTTCTAGAATCCAAAAAAACTTTTTTATAAATTAATCCCCTACTTTATACAAAAGTCTCTCACAAAAGTTTTGAAAGTTTTCTTCTTTCTACTTTGGTAGTTTTGGCTTTATGTCCTTTGGCTTTTTGCCCTTTGGTTACTGTTGTTCAGGGAGTAGATTTAAATTCAAACGGGTCAGATATAAAAAAGACACAGAGAACATACAGAATTGTCCTATAATGTCATGCCAATCCAGACATAAATTTCAAGAATATGTGGACTAAAATGTTGAAATATTCAAATAGATATTTTCATATGAGAGAGAAATATTCAAATATTCAAACCTCTTCATCCGGGTCTTTATCCAAAAATAAACTGTTTGTAACTAAATATATATGCTTTGGATATAATTTAGGGATTTCTTTAGGTAGAAATTAAAGAATGTTTAGCATCACCTTTTGTGAGCTGGAAGAAATAAAATCTTGATGGACTAAAGGATTTTTTATTCTTGGCAGAGAAGGATCAGCACACATAGTTTATTAAGTACCGAGGGCAGTAAGAGCCGTACTGCTGAGAACGAACAATCATTGTGGAGCTTAAAGAGCAGACTCTAAGCTACGGGCACGCAAAGACGGATTTATGCCCAAGCACAGCTGGAAGAGCAGAGTTTGTCGGAGTTAAACACGTAGTTCCGGACCAGTCTGGATTATTCCCACCCCTGATACTGTTGCCATGGTCCATCTGTAGTCTTGCAGAATGTGTACCACTGCACAGTAGGTGGGCAGCAGGACCAAACAGGAGACAGCCGCACGGCTGATACTGCCTAGCAGATTACCACATAATGATGAATTTTCTCATCTCATCAACGAAAACTCAAAGCCATCTGACCATTGAGGGAATCTTTCAAAATTTGAACTCTGGCACTTGGTACTGCATCAAATGAGTTTGAGCCAGCTGAGTGACTCTCCTGGGCATTACTCAAAAACAAGGTAGAAGAACTGCAATCCAGCTCTATGCTTTTCACTTGAACCATGACTGCAGGATCATATCTCTAACTCCAGCATCTGTCTACCAGGCTGTCTGACCATATGAGTAGAGAGAGATTTAAAGAAGACAAGAACACTCAAGGGAGGCAGCACTTGCAAACAACAGATGGTGTCATCCATGGTACTGTGAAGATTCATCACTGGAGCCCAGATATTGAACTGTTGATAGTTGGTTTTCAGCCATATTATTTGCTCAGAAAGTTTACCACAGTTCTGGTTCATTTATTAAGATTACCGATTTAACAAATAAAGGCATTATGTCCAGTATATGATAACATATGTAACATCTGGTGTATTTAAAGCTACAGTGTGTAATAATTACAGGGATATACAGTCAGAAATGTAATATATTATACATAACTATGTTATTTATCATCATCACGAGCTCAGCCTCTTAACCTTAATATTTGCGTTGCCTTAGAATTCAATTATTTATAATTACATAGGACCGGTCTCCCGCCAGCCATGGAGGCAGACATCTTCGCGCTACGGCAGCGCCAAAGCCAACAAACTAGCTTGATTGCGAGATCGCGAATTACGCCTCCAGTAACTACGGCAAGTTGAGAGAGAGATGAACTGAGACCCTCATCACTTGAGAAGGTAGGTGATGTGGACGTCGTGGAAGACATTTTGTCCCCGCGAACGCCGCTGCACTGTTGGGGGGAGAAGCGGTGGGGGGGAGATGTATATGTTGCTGCGGTCTGCAGTCTGGACGTTAGATGTCGCTAAAAATTACACACTGTAGCTTTAAGATAAATACAGTTACACTGTATGTATAATTTAGTGCTTATGTCTGAAAAGGGGTATAAAGAAAGCAACCCAATAAAGTTTTAACTGCCTGGAGGCAATAAAAAGTTGCAGAGCAATCACATTCCATGATTCAGAGGATTTTCTATTTATATGCTCCATCCTCTGAACACTGACCCCATAAAAAGTTAAGTTTCAGTTAATTTTTTATCTTTTCTTACTGGATCATCCCTCCCAACTTTGTTTCACTGCAGTGGTTTGGGCATAAAGAGAGGACAGAGTCACTTTCCCCCACTGGCACCATCATCGCCTGGACCGGGACGGAGAAAATCCTCTCCTTTTGTTCACAATGATGCTCTTAGCTGCTGTACTAGAAATATTCTCTGCCATAGTCTGTAAAAGTGCAGACACTTTCTTTTTTTTTGTAACTTTAATGCAATTCTCAGCATTAAAGTTAAGCAATGTGCTCATGGCTGCGCTGGCCTTTGTCCTATTTGCCATGGGACGCACCATGGATATCCCAAAGCTATGGGGCCACAGCAAAAGACCCTGGGCATCGGCTTCCTCTGCCCTTTTGGCATCATGCACTTTGCAGTCTTTGTGCTTTCTCTTTCTAGTAGGTCCTCCTCATCATCATCACGGGATGCTGTCCTGGAGGACCCAGTTCAAACATTGTCTGCTACTGTCTGGATGGAAACATGGATTTGAGGTAAGAGACACTATTTTAAAGATTCATTATTTAGTCTGGTTTCTTGAATATGCAGTTTATTGAAATTTCATCCCATTTAATGAAAGGTTTCATTGGTAAAGTGGGTTTCTTCTCATTATGGTCTCCAGTTAGTACAGCTAAATATCACTAATTAGGCCCTGAAATTTGGGCATAGTGATGAATTTGGACCTGAATCTTCAGAGGCACATAAAGACAGTAGTAAAGTCGGACTTATGTCACCTGAAGAACACTTCCTGGATTATAAAACGAGGTTTATCTTTAGTAGAATTGATTACAGCAGCAGTGTCTTTACAGGCTTACCTAAAATTGAATTAGACATTCTGACTCAAGTCTGCTCTTGTAAACCCAGAACCAGAACCAAATATGAAGAAGCAGTTTTTAGTTATTATGTTCCCCTTATCTGGAACAAACGTCCAGAAAACTGTACAAATATGAAACCCTGTTTCTTTAAAACAAGGATACAAATATATTTCTTAAGAGCTACTATTTTATTTAAGCTGTTGACTAAAACATCATCAGATCAGGTTTTAGACCAAATTTCCATTACGTACCTCAGTTATTCCACCCCAGCACACTTTACTCTGTGTTTTCCTTTATGTTTTGTTGATAGACAGCATTTGAATTGGATTGTCGATGAAAGCTGCCTTGAAAAATGACCCTGCCTTACGTTGGGTTGTGTTGACACATCCTGGTGGCTTGTGGAAATGCACGTGGAAAACACTAACTAAGCCAAAGTCATTCTAATTTAACCCTGCTTTATAAAAAATCTCAAACCATGTACCATTTCTTAGATGTCTCAAGATGTCCAATGTTACTTGACCTTACCTAAACTCTGATTCTGCTGTTGTCCAAAAAAAAAAGAATTATACGGTTCAGGGCAACAATAGTGAGCAATCATTTTTCTTCAGTGTGTCTTTTACCAAACATGGAGGAGCATTGGAACCTTTGTTCCTATTTTTGTCCTTTAACTCACAGATGGGCCACATTTTTACATTTATCATATGACAAACACTGGCCATGGGGCTTTTGCCTGTGCAGCCATGAGAGCAGCTTAAGTAGGACATCGGTTTATGGAGCTCCATTAAGATGTTATGCGTCTGGTTTACAACTGGAAATGCTTGTGCATGTGAAGAAGACATTGGATTTGCTTAAAGCTGTAAATATTTTACCATATTTCTTGTTGGAACAAACTTAAAGCATAATTAAACATAAGCTGTATGCAATTATGAGGAGAAACAAAATGGGTAGCCCATATTATTATTGTCATTATTTATTATTATTATCACAGTGCACTTTCTTTAAAATGAATCGCTTTATAAATGTAAGCCCAAAGCCTGAATGGTCTACTATAAGCTATGAAGTGACTGACTTTGATAGCATAAAAAGCCTCGCAAATGTGTTTGTACCCCTTAATGGATTTTCAGATTTCAACACATCACAAACTGACATGATTTAGGTGGGGTTTAGTTAATAGACTAACAAAAGCTGACATGAATGAGAGAAAAATGTCTCAGTTCTAGTAAAGCACATACAGTAGCAGCCTCAAGCGTCCCTATGCTACCTGCATCCCTCCCAGTTGCCACAAGGCCATAATTATGGAAGCTGCTAAGCCTTGACTCATTTGGACGGTATGTTCAGTTGTGTTGTGATATACTTTGGAATGGAGATTTTTCCAAAAATAAGAGAAAAGTTAGTAGAAAATGAAGATTATGACTTAATGATGATTAATGTGCATTATGTGTTTGGTGGTGAGGACAATTAGAATAGGTTGGGTGACAATAACCTTTTATTTTGAAGAAGAGCCATCTATGAAAATTTAGAAGTTGCAAAATTTCAGAAATATATAT
>JAGKQL010004082.1:0-15752 GCA_018398635.1 Cyprinodon brontotheroides
GAGATTTTAGGCGAATAAAACAGTTATTCTGCTTGTAGAAAACTTAACAGTTGTTGACACGAAGTTTAAAGTAGTGTAGCTTATAGCTTAGATCTGGTACCTACACCATCTTTATTAGTCGCTGTGACGGCAAATCCCATAATGCTTTGCGAGGAGAGCTCTGCTCCAGGACATATCTGCTCATCTAGTGACCATGAATGATCACTACTTTTCAAGAGGCATTGTGGGAAATTTCAAGTCCACTACTTTTTTTATCCACTAGACGTTCAGACACTCATTTAAAATGGCGCACCCACTACATCGTGCCCTATATAGTGATTAGGACAGACTTTCGGACACAGCCAAAGTCAAGAACGTGACGTAGCACACCTGAGTGTGACATCTATAAATAACAGGTAGGGAGCTAAGTCTGGTCTCCGGGGTTCCTCTCTTTGAGAAGTTCCAAATGACTGGTGTGACTGGCAGTCATTCAGAGAACCATAGTTAAGTGTAACTTCAATTGCACTAAGATAGCTTTTTTTTTTTTCATTTAAAAGAACAGCAGACACCCATACATTCCAGCACAGTCTGAATAAAAAGGAGCAGAGAGAAGAACAAATATTTGTTTTCTTCCCCCTTTTTGCAAAACAATAATAACTTATAATTTAACTGAAATGCAATACATTTTAAGGTTAAATATCCCCAGTGAAACACTTGTGATCCTATTTGGACATCAGATTTACAGGTGTACAGGAAACCGTGAATACAAAGGACTTCAGTACAGTGGAATCCGCTTTTAGTGGTCACGGATATAGTAATCAACCGCTTATATTGATCAAAAGGCTTAGGACAGAATAATTTCTATACAAATGCTGTTTAAATAATTTGTTTAGTAATCAAGATACCAGCTTATAGTGTTCATTTTTGGCCATTTTATGAATGTAAACATGCACAAAAATAATTTTAAAATTATGTGTTCATTGCGGAGGTAGAAGAGCGCTTTGGTGCGGGTAACAGTGCTGCGCGCAGCGAGGAGGAGGAGAATGATGAAGAAGAGGAGACTGTTGTCCCTTCCAGAGCTGAGATGAGGAATGCAGTTTGCATATTAAAGACTGGTCTCCTGCATGTTGGTTTCAAAAACTTTCACCTTTTACATCATTTTGAAAAAGAAGGACAACACTCTGATCCAGGGAACCATTTTAATAAATATGTTAAGTGATTTCTTAATGCGGCGTAGCAGATCCGCAACACCAAACAGACGTAGGCTAGCTTTTATATTTCTGTAGCCCCGCGGTTCTCAAAGTGTGTGGCCAGCGACCCACTGGTGGGGAATTGAGGCGTGACAGGTGGGGCGCGCCCAAGTTCCGGTGTGTGTGTTGTGTGACTATAAATGTAGAGCGTGTGAGAGCAAACTGTCCTTATAGCTGTATGTTGCGGCTTTTTTTATACCAATCAAACCCACAAAGTAATCATTACTATCCTACATGCATTCTAATTAAAAGAACATTAGATATAAGAGAAAAATTTCACTTGGAACTGAGATTACCAAAATAATGATTGGCGTGGCGTCAGCATATTACGGAATAGCGGAATAAACTTTCGCGCCCCAGTGTTTGCCAACTCAGCGACTTTGTACCGCTATATTTTCGAACCCCTCCAGCGACTATTTTTTCAAAAAAGCGACTAGCGGCGACAAATCTAGCGACTTTTGGAGACTCTTACAGCATAGCTTGATTCCTTTTCTTGATCACGTCATGTATCGTTCCAGGTGCTGCGTGTAGGCGCCTCCCTCCCCTCCCAACCCCACTTCCTCCCGCTATAAGCAGGAGTCCCTCTCAGCGCTGCAGTAAAGAGACACAGCATGTTACCCTCAGCGTCCAGACTGCAAATAAAGCGCACATGCGCCGGGATTGATGGCGCAGGTTGATCATAAATAACTGAATTTGAAATATTTTATCTTAAATAAATAACGGCGTTTGATTCACACAGCCACATGTTCATGTTTCTGGCTTGGAGTGGAGAGGGAGTATCCACTCATCGGGCAGAGAGCTGTGTGCATTCTTCTTCCCTTTTGCCACATCATATCTCTGTGAGATGGGCTTTTCAGCTGTTGCTTCACTGAAAACAAAGCATGACTTGAGAGTGCAGTATCAAGCCTGCACAACCCCGTTTTGAGAAATTGTGCAATGCAAAACAGGCTCATTGCAGCCACTAATGCAGGGATAAATAGACCTGTCTTTGCCAGATGGATTTCACTTCTTTTCTTTTTATTAACACGGGTTGCAGAGTGGCACTTTAATTTTTCTATCTTTTGCAGGCTTGATTACAAATTTTGACACAGCTGCATTTTTATTTTCTTTTATTTTTGAGCGAGCTTGCTGTTATTTGATGTAGATAGTTTGTATTTAGAGATACTACTTGTTACTTCAATAAAAAATTGGAACATTTAAGATTGTTTCATATTTCTAGAGTAGCATTGTGTTGGGGAGATGGGGACAAGCGTAGGGCTTGAAAATTCCCCTTTGTCCAATCCAAAAGTGGGGAATGACAGAAAAAAGTTTGAGAACCACTGCTATAAATGAGAGTCAAAAACTACACGACCCAAAACCAACAGTGCTCCTCGCTTTTGAGTTTTCAGTCGGCGCTCAAAAAACAAGAATGGGAGCAGTGCAGGAGCAGGAGTCATTCTGAATGTGAGCGGGATGGGAGTGGGATGTAATTTCACCAGGAGGTGGGGCCGGGACGGGATTTAGATTTCTACTCTGGCCCGGGGATCGGGACGGGACACAATTTTTGTGTGGGAGTGGGGCCGGGACAGGAGAGAAAATCCACTCCCTGTGTCAGTCTCTAATAGGCACCAGCACCCCTGTGACCCCACTTGGGACAAGCGTGTCAGATAATGGATGTTTTAGTGACATTTTAGTAATTAATATATGTGATACTTTTAGTTGGTTTAAGTCGACTAAAACTGAAAAAGGTTTTAGTCTACAGTAGTCTTAGTCACTTTTATGTTGCAATTCTTAAAGCAGCTAACCTTTACAGTTTCAAATCCAACCAGACTCTTTACCAGACTGAAAGCTCTTTCCTAGATACTACAATTGCTGGGTATAGAATGCCAACGTGCAGTGCATCATTGCTATTGAGGAGAAAACTTTGATTTGTAGAATACAAATAAGCTTTTTTATGAATTCATGCCCTACATTATAAAAAAAAAAAATGTCTCACACAAGTTGAGAAATTAGCAGGTCTACATCATATTGATTAAAACAGCAGACATACAAGCTAACGAAATGTACATTAATAACGGAATGGTTTTAGACATACAAGGTTTCCACCCCAAAGCAAGTAATTCCTGATCTACAATGAATTAGGCATTACACACATTACAACAATTTTAGCTTTATTTGTACAGTAAGAATTGACCCATTTGATTACTGCTGCTCAATGGTCAAAGTAGCTTTAAATTCATAGGGGTCCTGATATAAAAACAAATGTACAGAACCTACATTATTGCCTTATTGCATAATTATGAAATCCAGACCTTAAATTTTAAAATAGGAAATGTAAAAATACTCAAGAAGGAAACGAGAAAATGTTTTTATGGACAATACAAAGGAAACTTCACGGTGGCCCTGGAAGTGCAAACTGCAACTATATAAATCTAAAAGCGCAACTACATTAAGGAAATCGCCAACTACATAAAGCAAAAGCGCAACTACATTAAGAAAAACAAAACTACATAAAGCAAAAGCGCATAACCATTAAGAAAAACAAAACTACATACAAGCAAAGCGCGCAACTACATTAAGAAAAACAAAACTACCCGTACATAAAGCAAAAGCGCAACTTCATTAAGAAAAACAAAAACTGCATAAAAGCAAAGCGCTGCATTCAGAAAAAACAAAACTACATAAAACAAGGGTCGCAACTACAGCACAATTACACGTTAACATACCGGAAAAGGTAGGTACCAGTGGGAAACATGAGACATAAACTGATTGGGCGATGGGGCGTTTGACCCTTGAACCGGAGGAAGTCATTCTGCCTGCTGCGGCTTTTGAAAACATGGATATTGTCGGCGCCCCAAACATGGCTGCTGCCGTTATCCAGGAATATTTTGAATCAGGACATACGTGCGGTGATACTGGATATGCTCAAGACTAATCGAAATTTCGTAGTTAGATTTGCGTGCACTGAAGACACACTTAAAGAAGCTGGACTGTTCAGGCGATGCAACTTCCGGTTCCAGGGTCAAACAGCGACCAACAAAAGCGTCAATCAGCGATGTCTCATGTTTCCCCACTGTTTACCTACACTTTTCGGTATGGTTAATTAAAGCCAATGTTTTCCTTAATGTAGTTGCGCTTTGCTTTTATGTAGTTTTGTTTTCTAACAATACCAGTTAGCGCTTTGCTGTTTATGTAGTTTTGTTTTCTTAATGTAGCTAGTTCTTTTGCTACTTATGTTTTGTTGTTGTTCTTAATAATTAGTTTACGCTTTGCTCTATTTGGTGAAAATGAAGGTTTTGCATCATCTCTTTTAATCTGGAAAAAATAAAATCTTGATAGTTAGACAAAATGCTTTTTAATACTTGGCAGAGGATGATCAGCCACATACTTGTGGTATATTAAGCAGCCAGGGCAGGAGGAGCCACAGTGCTGAGAGTGAACAATCAATGTGGAGCACAATTGCCCATTTTTATTTAGTTTAGTCAACAAAAACTCACAAGCATGACTTGTCATGTTTTTGTAATCAAAAATCCATGTTTAACGTGTGAGTGATCGTTATCGTCATCATCATGAAAACAAGGAGCGTCAACTAAATAATTTCATCATCGTTATTGTGGACAAAAAAAAAAAAAAACACTGTAAGAAACAGATCAGGATTTGGTTACCTCACAATAATGTAGGGCTCACTTTCCTGAAAGCTTACCGCCCCTCCTTGGGCTTCTTTGCCACAGCAGGACCCTCTTCCCAGAAAGCAGTGGCATACTTGTTGAGTACCATTCTTAGATTTTCTTTTGTTGTTGGTGAGCAATTTTCAGATTCTCTGCTGCCTGCTGATGTGCCAGCATGACTTTCTGATTGTGCCATTTAACTCAGTCAGTTTGTGGCCTTGTTGACTCCGTCTGGGTGCCAAGCGTTACATCCAGGGGAAACGTGGATACCAACCGAACAGAAGAATGAAGTTTGTCCTGTGGAACAATGAACTGTGTTGTTATACATAAATACCAAGTTTCCTAGTGTTCACTTCTGGGTTCTGGTTATTGTGAAGTCTGTAAGAAATTGCAGACTGAGACACAGCAGACTGAAAGGAACAAAGCAAGCTTTTAATTCAAACACTTGCAAGTGGAGAGCATCACAGTTACACAGAATTTATCAGTGAGCTCTAATTGGGGTTCCTCATGCCCCTAAATATATAGAGTAGATGCTATTTGCCTGCACAAGCGGTTACAAAAGATTAAAAAAAAAGTTTGTTGCACAAAACATTGGTTTCCACAGAACTGACCACTTCTTTTCTATTGATAAGCAACGTCTATTTCAAGCTGATAGTTCCTAACTTCTCCACAGATGTTTATCCTGTTGTAAAAATATGCTAACTCTCTGCAGGGTAATCTTACACCCTTGTGAACCTGAACAAATACAATTCTTACTTAAAAAGAAATATATAAGTTGCACACACAATTTTTTACTTCCCATTATTCTTCAGGGTTCCTAGGAGAGAGCGCAAAGTGCACTTAAAGCGTTCATAGGTTCCCTTGCCCTCATGTTGATAGGGCCTGGTTGTTTTTTTGGTTGTCTTTCGTACAAACCACTTAAAGCTGGGCATACACTGTACGATTTTTTGTCCTTCTCTGGCCAATTCTCCAGTGATGCGATAATTTTTCGATCAGACTGACTTTCAGCCTGATCGTGTGTCGTGTACAGCGGGTAACGAGGGTCGTTAGCGTCTCATGACCACCTCCCAAAAGGAATCAAACATGTCTGAAATTCAGTCGGCCGTCGTAAGGTGGACGTGGGCAAATCGCAAAGCTCGCATTAAAACAGGGATTCTTCTTCCTCTCAGACGAAAATGCAGAGCATAGCGGCGGTGCTAATGTAATGAAGTTCTTTCCGTAAAATTGACAGACCATAGTAGCCACGTTTGCTCAGCCATATCATTATCCAAATACATCATCGCCTGTTCTTCTTAGGGCTTTCAGCACAAAAAAATTTGACAAATTGCCAAAGTAGCATGTTTCACTCTAGTGGGCTTCATATTCCTATTCTTCTACTCGTTTGGGTTCCGGATAGACGAGTCAGAGTAACGCCATCTCACTGCGGAGCTGAGTCCGACATGGTTTTTATACGTACAGTGTGAGGTAGATTGCATCAGAGCATCGGCCTGCACAGTGTGAGAACGTACATCGTGAGCTGTGAACTCACACTGTACAAAGAAACCCTGCAACTTCCTTTTACAATGTGAGCTGTAGCTGCATGCAATGATTGAAGAAAATCATACAGTGTCTGCCCAGGTTAACTCTGTCAAGATGGCTGATTTAAAAGTAGCTTCTTGGTCCGAAAGAAGCCTCTGAAGGCTACCTACCAGACGAATAACATGCTTCCACAGGGCCTTAACTGTGGTTTTAGCAGATGATCGCAGGTAGGAATAGCCCAGGCATACTTGGTAAATTGATCCATCAACAACAGCACATATTGGTGTCCATTTGTCGACAGAAGTAGCATTAGAAAATCCATAGCCAGAGGTCTAGAGGGGTTGATGTAAGAGGCACCTTGGAAAAGAGGAGCATAAGGCCTTGACTGCTTCTGCCTGCTTAGGCCAGTAAAAACGGTTTGTCACCAATTCAAGAGTCTTTTCTATAATGTATAGCCTGCCTTTTCATGGCAGACTTGCCGCACTTGTTGTGTATACACAGCTGGTAGGATATGTTGAAAATTATCCCTAGTCTTTTGGTCTTGCATCCTTTGGCATCCTAACACAGGATGCCACACTGGAAAAAAATCAAATCTAGATAAGTAATTTTTTTCTTAGAATAAGTGCATTTGTTCTTGGATTGAGGAGGTAAAAGAGGTCATTTTGCCAATGGAACAAGACAATTTACACTTAAAAACACAATTGTCTTATTTCAAGTGCATATTATCTAAATATCTGATTTTAAGAGTAAAATTGGTCATTCCGTTGGCAAACTATCTTATTTACCTGCTCAAATTAAGGGTAAATACACTTAATTTAAGACATTTTTTACAAATTTTTAGATCGTTTTTGCAGTGCATCTTTCAATGAAAGACGACCTCCTTCCCTTAGGAGCATTAAGTCAGGTTTATGCTCAGAAACCAGGTCATCTGCAGGTGTGTCACAGTTATCTGCGTTAACTGCGACAGTGCCGCAGATAGCTTCTCAGGGAGGAGAGAAAGGAGGCCTCTGATTGGTCAATTCTACATCCGCTATTCACTATGTGTATTTCCTGTTTGGTACCTAATGGCAGAAAGTCTGGCTGTAGTAGTAGCTAGTTTGTATCTCTGTGCAGGGTCTGTTGGTTTGCACCCAAAGCCAAAACAAAGCTCTACTGACACCCACAATCCTAGCTAGTTTGTGATTGTCCCTCTTGAGTTGTGGCGTGTAATAACATAGCGCAGACCCGCTTCAATATTGGGCATAAATCAAAAATATCTGCGTCATACCTGCGACATGCTACACACTGCTTAGGGAGTATACTCAGCCCTTTAATCATTGGGTGTAAAGTTTGTCTTTGGATATGGTCAGGTAGAGTCTCTGATGGCAAAAGCTGTAACACTTGCTGGATCACTATTCGGATAGCGACCATGTCGATCAGGGATGCCCTTCTGCCATGGCCAAGTGTCCTTACTAATTGAAGTACTCGAATTGAGCCCTGGTGTGTTGTTCCCTAGGCAACTATGACAGCAGCGCATATGTGACTGAGGTCCTGCTCTAATGCCACCACAACAATTTGAATGGCCTTTGGTACTTCCTCAATTTTATTCCTTTATTCTCAGCTTTAGAATAAATGTCTGTGCATTTATGAAAATGCAGAACAAATTTGTTCAATAGAGGATATAATATTTACCTGCCAAATGGAGCACAGTTCCCTAATTTAAGAGGCCACAACCCTGTGGTCTTCCCTATTTAAGAGAGGGTTTTGTGTTGCTGTTAGCAAGAAATTAGTGGATTTAATTTGCTTGACCATAAAGCAGCAAGAATTTGCAACAGTGCTGTTCACAGATGGCAGCTGTAGTCACTGTGTGAAGAAAAAGCTTACAGAGGAGCAGAGAATGTACCTTTTCTGTTTATGTGAAATTAAAAATGAATTATCAGGACTGATCACAGATAAAAAAAATACTTTTAAGCAGAGCAGCTATCATCTGGTTCACTCAACCTGTCACAACCAGTCAAGCACTCTGTTTCTGAACCTGAAAGCAATTTAACTTAAAAACATCTGTCACATGCCCATTCCAGATACAACAGACACATAAAACCATTTGAAAGAAATAACATCTAATCAAAGGTGATATAGATGCGAAAGGCTGATTCAGATTGTTAGTCTTCAGCACCACAGCTGTTTAAAAAGCACAGAGAAAACAGTGGAATACACAGACAAGCAAATTTCCTCATAATATAATCTAATTATTAATTAATTTTACCACAGACTGACACAGAGAAATGCCCCTCAGTGGAATAAGAGTACCTACATATTCATCAGTGCTGCAATGTCTTATATAAATTATTTGCTTTATCAAAATACAGGCTTACTGAAAGCCACTTTTTTTTTACTTGATATGATGATTTTGATTAAAAGTATGAACAGACAAGTGCAAGATGATGCAACACCTTTGGCCCCACAACCTCTACAAGGACTCATGCACTGGATAGCATACCTAAAATACTACTCTGGGAGGGACAATAAAATGCTAGAAAATGCATCCAGACACCAAAAAGTGCAGAGTTGCAGGGAGCCTTTGCCCAAAATACAACTGTTTGATAGAAAATATGTCTCTATTTTTTTGACAGTTCAAATATGTTGATACATTCGTAAAAGATTAAGCCTCCTTCTCACCACAACAACCACAGAAATGTTACTCACAAGTTTGCAACTGACTTTCAAATTTGGTAAGTACTGATCCACAACCCAAACCTGCAATATCTTTTAGACTCGGGTCTTAAGTTTGCACATTTTCATATCCTCCCAGTATTTTGCATGTTCTGATAATCATCATTTGCTTTTACATCAGTTTTGCATGTAATCAAACTTGCAGGTTCCTATACAAGCAAATCTTTATTGGATTAAGGCCCAAAAGTAGATACACATAATAAAAAGAATAAATTAAGATACTGAATACAAATGATTGGACTCATTTAGCAAGAGAAAAATCCCAATCATCATAAATTAAAACATGTCAGCATTTAATGAACTACCACTTAGGTCTTTATGAGCTTATTTTTAGACTAATTGTTTAGCTGGAAACTCTTTCCCTTCTTTGCCAGATGTGTAACCTCTGTTGATCTCCATTGGGAAGTTGAGGCATCTCCAAAGTTTAGAAAATTCGAGCTTGGCTCAGTAGGTGTTGTTAGATTCAAAATATTGTGAGTTCATATTTCATATATGACAAAAATGAATCTGAAGCACACAAAAGGATTTTTGAAACAGAGCTTTTCCTGCAGGAATGAGAAAGGCTGCTGCTCACATCCCAGCACCAATCTGACCCCCAACAGAACAGCAGTCTTTTATTCACAGAGCAGAAACAAATGGGTGGGTCTTAAACAGAAAACCCTGTAATGATTATCTGGCAGGATGCAGATCATAAGACAGTGTAAAATGACCACCTGGCTGGATGGAAGTCACACAACAGCATGACTCTGCCTCATGACCTACTGGATGCAGGTCATAAAAGTTTATGACCCTCCTGATTGAGGCCCCGTCCACACGAAGTCAAAAGCGAACACAAAAGCGCTAATATTTTCCAGAGCGTTTGTCGTAAAGGCGGAGCGTAAAATAAATGTGGCGTCCACACGAATGCATGAAAGCAGCTGCAAAATGTATGCCAGGCCTGTAAGTGGCTGGCTGTGGTGCCAAAGCAAAAATAGCGACGAAATGTTGGGCATGCGCACTAATATTTATACATGGTTGCCTTGCGGGTCCATTTTAGTGGTTAAAGTGAAATTCAGGTGCTGAACTATGTGGAATGTCGATATTGCTCCGTTCTTCCTGGAGATATTCCAGAGGAAGAAGATTCTGTTGTAAGCCCGACAGCAGGGTGAGTAGCATTAGCAGCAACCATTCAACACAGTGCGGCGCCACTGTTGTTGTGATACTGTTTACCCCGGCGCATGCGTGTTTAGAAGCGGCCGCTATGGCGCATCGCGAGTAAAAAATCGCGGTTAGAGCTTTAAAAAGATGGAAAGCAGGCGTTTTCAAAATCTTCCCCACTCTGAAGGCTGAATCAAAAAGATTGTTTACAGACCCCGAAGCGCCGGCCTTCGTGTGGTTGAGAGCTGGTTTGGTGAAAAATTTATTAGCGTTTAGGCCAGGGTTAGGTCTTCGTGTGGACTCGGGGCCTAAATCACAGGACAGAAATGTAGCATCTTATTTCTTCAATGTTTCATATGCCCACACAATAATTTTATAATTATAACTATAACAGGTGTGTCCTTTGTTGGTGTCCTCTCATCAGTCCTGTAACCACTGTAAACTAAAGATGAGAGATGTTGCAGATTTTTATTTTTTTTTTTAGAGCTATAGGGTTCTAATGTCCAAAATTTATATAATTTAAGGGAAAAAAATAAATAAAATAACAGTTTGGACTATTGAACCATTTAAAATGTTAATGAGTTCCTCATATATTAGGACATGTAACAAAAAAAATCTCACTGGTTTCATGTGATTCAAAGTGATTCCAAGAACTAGTAAAATACAGAGAATTTCCTGGAGATTTCATACGAGATTTTAACAGTTGCGTGCCTTATCCTGCTCTAAGGCCCTCCTTCCAACCACAGTCAACCACAGCATTTGTTCACACGGTTTACCTTGCTCTTTCCTTTTAGACATTATGTTAAGTAGTTGTGTGTCTCTATGTGGGTCATATAAGTACATATTTTGGTTTAAATACTAAATTTGGATGATCTAATTGTAATATTCCTTCAAACATCAAACAATGACAGAAACACTGCAGATATAACTTATGGTAAGAGACTTTATTTTCAGATTCCTTATTCTGTATTCAAGGTCATAGATAGTTCAACATTTCCAAAAGGGTTTAATCAGAAAATCTATTGTTAAGGTTTTTTAATCACTGTTTAGAATCATTTTATATCAAAAGTTAAAAAAATCCACAATTAGGTGACAAGCTGGCAAAGCTGTTACTTGAACTGTCTGAATATCCTTACTTGTAGTCACAGTCTTTCTTGTCTTTATTAACCAGTATATAATACCTGGGATATTACCTGAGATTCCGATTTCTGACCAATTACAGAAAAAAAATATCATTTAGAGAAGGCACAAAGTCTTTCCAAACCAAAGAAAGTGGAACTAAACCAGTCAAATATATAAATGGGAAGACATTTAAATTATACAATCACACATCTGTATAAATGTTTTGGTTTATTAACAAAGTTAAAAGATTGATTTTTAGCTCCTTAGCTAACCTTTTGGACAAATCAAAGTAGTCTGTGTTTGTAATATTTTCTGTTTCTCAATCAGTTTCTCTTCTAGGCACTGAATCAGAACAGGATCCACTTTGGGATCAAACTTGTTGGCAAACCAGTGGCCATAGTTCAGCAACCAATACAGTTCGGCTGCACCGAAAATACAAACACTGCGCACGTGTGTCCCAGAACACGGCGGATAAAGGTTCTCTTCCAAGTAATGCCATTTTACAAGCCTCGTTTTGCTCATTAGGTCTGTGACATCAGGATGGGATCTGGGCAACCCCCCTGGAACACCTGGAAGTCGTACAAGTGTGGCCCAGAAGTGTTCATCCGGAGAGTAAGTGTCCTCTGACCAGGCCAGGAAATCCTTCACCACAACCGATGAATTTGTGAACTCAACAAATTCACGTGACAACACAAAGTAGGCGTTCCCAATAAACATCTTTATGCCATGTGGCGGTTGTGTCTTTTCCTGTTGTGTTTTTACTGGAAGTTTTTTATACTCAAAACTGGCCTCCTGCAGCTCATGATGGTAAAGGAACCTCTCCTTCTTGAGGTCGCTGGGTTTGCTCGTCTCCAGCATATTGGAGCCCTTTAATAACTTGAGCTCTGACACCAGCTCCATGTTGGATTTTAGCGGGAAATCTTGGCCACAAAGGTTGATGACATACTTCCACTTGACCTCTGATACCAGAAGATCAGACAGGCAGTTGAGGTCGGCCTTCAACCGGCTGATACTTGCATAGTAGACGGCCTCGCGTTTGCTGGAGATGAAAACGTTAGGCAGACAACGGGCCAAACCCTCCATGGCAGCCATGAACTGAGCCGATGACTTCTGATCATAGTGGATACAGTAGATATTACTGGGAGAGTACACTGCCCTGAGGAGTTTCTCTACCATCCAAGCGTTTTTATGTACAACCAAAGAGTATGCAATAGGAAAATCTTTCTCCTCCTCAGAAATGCACATATTCCCGTAACCTCTGTGCTTCATGAAGAAGGGACAGTCTTCCGTGGTTTTGATCAGACTTTCATCACTACCTTCCTCTATCGTTTTCCTTCTGATGATGAGGGATTTCCCAACTTCAACCGGGTCCATGTTGTAAATACCCTCACAGCTGATGTTGTGCTTGACAAATGGCTCTATGATCGGGTCTTGTGAAGGAGATGCGGGAATGTAGATATACTTGATGCTGACCAGCAGGAAAGCTAATGCCAGAGCGGAGAGGAAAGAGGTGAGAAACGTTTTTCCAAGCTTCAGCAGGAAACGTCTTGAAGTCATTCTGTGAGGAAACAAAAAGAAACATTTGAGGACCTGAAACACAAACTTAAAACCCTTCTAGTGTGACTGAGAGCAGAACAAGGATCTAAAACCAGACAGTTATAGGTTTTTTTTTTTTTTTTTTTTTTTTTGCATGTCCATTTTGAACCTTTGGATTTGTTAAAAAAATTGTTGAATTCTGTTTCTGTTCCCTCATCATTATTGTGGCACTGACAGAGGCATACTTTGAACCACATTTAATTTCGCTGTGTCTCAATCAGGCGGGAAAGAATTTTATTTCTGCATAGCTAAGATAGGGAGAGTAATTTCCTCAAAAGACTTCAGGGCGGGCATTTTAGGTTGCACATGTTTAATGTCTGTAGTTAGAATTAACAGTAGATTACAGCTGGCTGGTTTGTTCAATATTCAAATTAAACATTAAATTTTTCAAAGGGATAAAATTTTATTATCCTTGTGACGTGTTACTGCATCTGATGCCATTTGTCTTGTAGTTAAGTTGTTTAACACAGACTGTCTGTTGCATAGACAAGTATACATTTTAATGCCCCTATAATTATTACAAAAGTGCAGTCTTGTGATCCACTATCTGGCTTCTGTCAGCATGTCTGTTAAAGAAAGGAAGTGTAGCCTAGAGAAGGAAGATTGTTCAACAACCATGAGTCTTATTTTTAAACAAAAAAGGAACTAATTATTTGTGTTGACACAGTGAGCAAATAAAGACGCGTTGGCTGAAAACACTGGGACAAAACAAAATTCCTCTACTAAAACGAGAAAGTAAGTAAAGTATTTTTATCAAGAGCCTTTCACAGGTAAAACAATCATGAAGCTCTAAACAGAAAACCAAGAAAATAACACCTAAAATAAAAACAAAAAGATAAAATGGCAATAAAATCACAACACAAAAGTCAAATGAAAACAATGTTTAATTGCGTCTTATATTTTTTCTGAATGTATAAAGCCTAACCGTCGTTTTTTATAGCACATTTTCTTAAAATATAAATACTTATAGCAAATCCACTTACTGGGTTTGCAAAAGGTAAAGCACACACACTGCTTTGCACTCAGTAACACACACTTTCAACGTTGGTACAATCCACTGATTAGCACTCTTTTTGCAGAACTATAAACACAAATCATTGCTTTACACTCAATTTGCAAATGATCAACACACTCCTAGCAAAACTATACACATTCATGGCTATTATTTACACTGTTATGCCAACTGTCTGGCACACTGTAACATGTTAAAACTGTTTTAGAAGATTAGTTCACTTTGCAATCAGCCTAAGCACTATAAATAAACCACAGGTGAGCTGTCGGCAAGGAGTAAAACAGAGGGAGCAAGGAGAATAAGAATTACTGGAGACCGAGGAAGAGAACATGGAGGTGAAGAAGTAGGAGAAAGAGAAGACCAGATAATTCATCATATGGGGCAATGTTATTTTTACTTACTTTTATTTTGCTTTTTTGTATTTGTTTCATTATCTAATTCATGTAAATCCTGGAATTGTCCATATGGTAAATGGACAGTACTTATATAGAGCTTTTTCAAGTCAGGAGACTTGACCAAAGCATTTTACACTACATTTAGTCATTCACCCATTCACTCACACATTGATGGTGGCAAGCTACATTGTAGCCACAGCTGCCCTGGGGCTCATTGACAGAAGCGAGGCTGCCGTACACTGGCGCCACCGGGCCCTCTGACCACCCATCAGTAGACAATGCAGGTGAAGTGTCTTGCCCAAGGACACAACGACACTGAAAGTCGGAGCCGGGACTTGAACCGTCAATCCTTCGATTTCTGGGCAAACTCCTACATCCAACGCCACTGTTGCCCCGGCATATACTAATTTGTCTTACACAAATAAAATTGCCTTGCCTTGCCTTCCATAGGGCTGCTTTGATCAGCAACTGCTTTACAGATCACTTCACTGCAATCAACCTCCTCCCATACTCTCCATTCTTGAATCCGATTGAAGAGTTTTTCTCTGCCTGCCACTGGAACGTCTATAACCCCATCCTCATCCACGCACACCCCTATGACAGGCAATGGGGGCATGTGTGGATATTGACACGGATATGGCATTCCAGGAGAAGAGATAATTACATATGATGTAGATGAAGTCTACATGGCCAGGCCAAGAGAGACAACACAATGCCACTCTCAGTGATTTTGTGTTTTGACTTGGAAAAAAATCACTTGTGTTTGTTTTGATGTGTGTAGATAAACACCAATATGTGAAGTTTGGATCCCTTTATGTTTACAGAACCATGACAAAAGTCTGACACAGGCTTCCTTCTGCACAGAGAAAGCAGAAGGAAGCCAGATGTGTTTTCTATTTATACCATTAGGGTATAGTTCCTACATTGAGTGCCTAATAATATGATGGCTTGTCTTCACATTTCAAAACAAAAAGACAATTTGTATTAAGATTTGAAGAGTTAGGCAAGGTTTATTAGCTTTTGGAAGAGAACCACAATGTTTTGCTGATTTGCTGGAAGGCTTTCTTATTTGTGGCTGGAGTTTTGCAAAAATAGCTAATAGTTACAAATATGGCCATCATAAAAAGTAAAAAAGTCCACATAGTCAACTAAACCTAGCTGCAGAGGTAGACTGTTCCTCAGCATTGGACTGAAAGAAGATTACATAAATAATATGTGGCCTGGTTGTTTATTGCTCGATATGTTAATGTGAGGTTTTTAAAGAGGATCCTGAATTATATTAGTGGACAGTGTAAGGAATTTAAAATGGGAGTTATGTGATTTGGCTTCAGGTCAAGAGTCTGGCTGCAGAATTTTGTACAGAGTGGATGCATGAGAGTGGAGA
>JAGKQL010004084.1:0-16096 GCA_018398635.1 Cyprinodon brontotheroides
TAGCTACGTTTACATGCGCAAAATTTCCCCGATCCGATCTCCAAACCTTGGTTGATGAGAATTAAATATCCTCGTTTACGCTGGACTTCGATGAAATGATCCGATCGCGGCGATTATTGTATACGCATGTACCAGCGTTGGATCAGAATTAAATCTTTTAACATCGCTTAAACACTGCCAGACCTTAACGATGCAGTCTCGTCCTACCACAGGGTTTTTGGGAAAGGCTGACAAGCGGTGTCTCTTCGGAGAAAAGCGGCGGAAAAACGAAAAAGCGAGAGAGGAAACGGCTTTTTGGCCGGACGAACAGCGGTCTCGAGGAAATGTAGCAGAAATGGCGATTGAAGCTTGCGTCGGGAGGAGCGAGTGGAGCTGTGGGAAGAGAGGAAGAAGGAGGAGGATAAATTCCTGCTTCCTGCAGCTTTAAATGAACTTGAGTGTATAAGTCGGCGTTCCTAGACTCCCTCCGCCATGTTGTTCACAGCGAGAGCGCGAGAGCGACGGTGGTTTTCCTGTTGTTGACAAAGCGGAAAAACGTCACGCTGGCGTCGCACACATGCGCGAGTGGCGGTATTTTTACTCTTTACTTAGATCCGAATGGGTGTTGTTTGCGCATGGGCGCCAATCAGAATGGCGTCACGGCAAAAACCACCTCTCTCTTTCGGAATTAGAAATTTATTTCCGATGCGGACCCGGCGGAATGGGATTAGAATCTTCAGCCTGACATGTTTACATGACACATTTTTGATCTGATCAGGCCTTCAATCCGATTATTTGTGTCCATGTAAGCGTAGCTTGTGTGCATGCATATTAAATGTCGTATGCTAGTTCCGATAGTCCCTTAAGTTTATCACTTTTAGTTTTGTATGAAAAATATAGTTTAAACTACCTCCACGGGCGTGTATCCCATTGGTCATGTACAAAAGAAAAATTGAAGAAGGTCAGATCGCCATACGCTTCAAAAAACAACAAGTAAGTTAGTTATTCAATTGTTTTTATATGTACATGACTAAATGGATAAGCATACGTCGAGGTAGTTTAAACTATATTTTTTGTACAAAACTATGAGGACCACAGGTATTGACTTTGGGTATGCTGGTCTGACGGGGTATGTTGATCTGACAGAACACCGGTACATCAGCCAGCAGGTATTTTGGGTGAAAACTTTTCTTTTTTTTCTTATTTTAATACTGGGCTATACTTGCATGCATTCAGATTCATCATTTATGGTTGATTTTCAATTTCTTAAAGCAACACTGTTACTTTTGGCCACAAGGGGTGCTAGACCTGTAACCTCCAGGTTCATCTCCCCTGAAAGCAACTAATACCACTGCACTGTGGCAAAATGAAACAGCATTGCTCCGTGTTTTAGAATCTGCTATGAGACCGCTTTGGACAAACAGACTGAGAAGTGATGGAGTTATTGGTAAAGATAACGCAACATTTACCTCTCTAGAAGAAATCCTACAATGAACCAATATATATCTGATCAGATAAGGCTTATATCTGTTTTGTTGCCTCAAAGCAAATCTTAGCGTAGTTAGCTTCTGTGTTTAATGGAAGCTCTGACTGCTGTAAAGCGGCACTCAGTGACAGCGACGAGCTTCTAAAGTTATGCAGGGGAGTTTTTGAGCAGAGCAGCCCCCACAAATCATCCATACGCACCAATTGTGGAATATTAACCTGAAAAATCATTTTATATATTACAAATTAAGCCAATAATTGGGTCAAAAATGTGCAGTGTTGCCTTCACAAATGTAAATATATGCCTGTACCAAAAGAACAGATAATCTATACTGCAAACGTCTGTCCTGATATTGTTCAACAGTGTCCTGGTCCTGTTTAAGCCTTAATAGAACTTCAGCACCGGGTGCAATGGGCTGACATAAACAGATGTGGCGCCATCTACTGGCAGCATGTCTAAACTACCAGAAAGCTATATGATATAAGACCCAAAAGGTGCTGTAATGCCTCGAGGAAAACTGACAACTGGGAGGATAGGGATTAAAACTATTGCTAACACCAGTAGCACTGTTAGCAAGGACATGTACTCGGGCGTTTTTCGACTCCTCAGCGACATAAGAATTCTTCCTGAGCTTTAGCTCCAGCATCAGCGTCTAACTCGTTTCCTATCAAAATATAAGTTTTATCCTTCTTAAAATCAAACATCTAATGCAGCGTATTACATTTGATCTATGACTTATTTATTTTTCTTCCCAACTCCACAGGAAGTTCCACCTTCGCTCGCTTCCCTTGCTTTAGCTTGTTGACTAATTGTATAAATCGGTAGTGATGAAATATTATGGTAAATACACACAAAAAGGCTATATTTCCTCACAAAGGGAACAAAAGCAACCATAAAAAGACAAAATTACCAAAAACAACACAGGTTGGGTGCCTTAATTTGTCATAAACACGTTAAATGCAACTATAAGGAGTTACTGGTGTGTAACGAGACTATAAGTACCTCTAAATTGTAACTTATTGTGTCATTTTATATCATGAAAATGGGAGGAGGCAAAGGCAAAATAGGGCTGAAGAAAAAGGGGAGGACTTTTCTACATCATTTCCTCCCATCATCACCCGAACGATTAGTTCATCTATTTTTTCTTCAGCAGCAGAGTCTTTAAAAAAATTTTGCATCAATAACATTTGCACTCCACCTATTCTGATTAAAGGAAATAATCCTTTTTCACAACTCCTTGATTTTCCTGCTGCATCCCAAATTACTACCTTCATCAACACACCTGTAGCATGCAAAGAAAACCGGATGTTAAAAATCAACCAGGTTGGCTGTTATCAAATCTTTCCTTGGAGAAAATGTTGACGTTATCAACTCTAACTCACACAGACACTTTTGGTTTTAATTACATTTCTACTTGTTGCATGTTCTGGACTCAGGTGTTCATCATCTTTGCTTTCTTTTCTCCTGATCAAACAAGAAAGGAACATTTCCTTCCTTTGCTCCGCCTCTCTCTTCCACCCATCCATACGGAAGTAAAGGTAAACCAGGTCTATCTGACCAGATTAATGGGCAACCAGTGGCTGTGGTGTCTTTTTGACTTCTCGGCTTCCTGTCATCACAGCCTGATGCTGTTCGCTGCATGTTTCCACTCTTATGTCAGATTATTTTTAAACTGCATTTCTAAAACATGTGTAAACACATAGCAATCCTGGCGTTCCTAAGAGGCATGAGGACCTTTAAACTCTTCACATAAGACAGCAGGAATGTGTTACCTGTCCTCATCCCCGTCCACAGGTATGGGGATTTCAAACAGGAGAGGAGAGGTGACAGGAGAGGTGAGCTGCAGGTCCTTCGGCATGAGGGGCTTCCCAGCTTTCCTCCCAGGTATGACTGGAGATTGTGGAATGACTCCTCCCTCTGACTTCCATCCTCCACCTGCCTCCAGCACTCCGCTTGTAGGGCCTAAGGCGCCTGGAGTCTTACTGGTTGCTATTAGACCAGGAGGCAAACTGGAGGCTGTCGCATTTGGCACGGTTGCAGTAGAGGCACTGGGCGCGCTGGTGGGCACGCTTGAACCCGCGTTCACTGCAGGCACGTTTAGCACGCCAGCAGATGTGGGGTGAGGCTGTCCGGCCGGGGGGTACTGAACTGTGTTCTGTTGTTGTGACGGCGGGGTCGATCCACCCACCAACATGGGAGCCTGAGGAGCTGCTGGTCTAACGTCTCCAACCTGACTCCCTGAAGAAGCTGAAGGCAGAACCGCAGCGGGGAACTGTCCGACCACCGGAAGAGACTGTCCAGGGGGAACTGACGCAGGCTGCTGATAAAACTCCGCCTGGCTGCCGGCGGGATGGACCCCAGGAACCGGCTGCTGCGGCGGGTAAGAAGATGGCATCGTCGGGGACTTCTGCAGGAGGAAATCGGAGTGGAGCAGGTCGTTCTGTCCAACAGGAAGCACGTTCTGAGCAGGGTGAGGCTGGAGACCCCCCATGGACGACTGAGGAGGGACAGCTCCTGGTTTTACGCTGGAGAAAGAACTGTGAGTGGCCGGAACGCCGCTGACATGCTGCTGCGGTACTGAAGAGTGGGATCCTTCTGCTGCAGACCCTAAACCAGGACCAGAGTGTGTGGCCGTTAACCCCACTGAGGGTCCAAGCCCACTGTCCCTCTCCCCAACAGGATCCAGAGTCACACTGCTGTGTCTCAAACTGTCAGTCCGAGCATGGTGAGAGGTTTCCGAGTCCTTCTCGTAGAACTCGGTACATGTCCACCTCCCTCTTCTAAAAGGCTCTCCAGTACCATGATCCAGTTTAATGACCCTGAAGCGTGATGTGCAGCTCCCTGTGTTGGCTGGAGCAGAGGGCTGCTGACCTCCATGAACGGATCCAACTTTTCTCAACTCCTCTCCGGACTGCTGAGAGGCCTGAGGTGCATTCAAATGCGCCTCCGCCTCCCCGGCGTTATTCAGGGCTTCAACCGAGGACCTCCTCTCACCCGCGGACTCGTACTCAGCCCGAGATGCCTCGTAGATCTCCGACGGCTCTTCGGTTCGCGACTCGTCCGGATCGTCTAGACTCTCGGTGTCGTCCGTGGGCCCCCCAGGACCCTGGTGGGCTTGTGTCACGCTTGTGATCTGAAAGCAGCTCTTCTTCTTGGCCGGCATCTTCGACATGTTTGGCCAGTCTGATCCCGTGCGGCTGTGTTTTGGTTTGTTTATTTTCTGCTCGGTCAAAGGGAATCTTTCCGACTAATGTCCCACAAAGCTTAGATCATATTTAAGAGCACACTTGGGTCTGTTTTCCTCTTCCTCCTACTTAGCTGTAATCAAGATGAATCTGCGCCATCCTCTTCCTCTCTGTCTCCTGTTGCGTTTCATGAAGCCCGAACGCCACACTTCTTGCCTCCCTCGTCCAGCAGCGCGGGTCCTGACACCGATAAAAGCTGTCTGGATGACGGCTGCTAGGAAACAGAGAGTCAGTCCGGACCGGACTGCTTCTTCCTCGGCTGTCCACTTGTCGGCCGGCCGTGTGTTGTCCAGCTGTAGCAGCTACTTTGAGCTAAAGAGGCCCTTCACTCTCTGAGCTAGCTAACAATTCGAGCCGAGTGGCTGCAGCGGCACACTCCCCCCTCTACGTCGGTACAAGTGTGCGAGACATCTCCGCGGAAAGCCCACCCACGTCTCAGCTACTCCACGGGCGTCAGGACGTCCGTCGAAAACAGCTTCGCTTCGAAGCTTTCTACCGCTGAAAAACAAACGGAGCCCCAAAACGTTCCGTATAAAACAAGTAACCGCCGACAGCTCCCTCCTTCTCCCTTGACAAGATGGCTATGTTGTGTGCAACCGCGCTGCATCGTGGGTAAGCAGCGAGCGCAGCGCAGGAGTGTTTACGTGCGGTCAGGTTGTGAATCACTCAGTGTGCTGCGTTCAAGGACCCTCGGAAAAATGAGAGTACCAAATGACTTAGAAACTGGAAACGAGAGAGCAGATAAAAACAGCTAGTGCTGGGCGATATGGAAAAAATCATATACATTTTCAGCAAATCTCTGAAAAATATGACAAAATAATATAATTGCTTACTTTTTCAACTTTATTTTGAAGTGACATTTATAGAACTGTCACAAATTTGAAAAAAATAAATTGTAGTGCAACAATATATATGCATAAGATGAGGTGGAAGTATGGCTACAGTATCCTTCACATTTTTTTCAAATCCTACGGGTATTTAAATTAAATTACTGTGGTTCTTCTTTAGGTATTAGAAGAGGTTTGTCGTGTTTCCGTCGGGTAAGGGAACAGTCTTGTAGCATAGTTTGCAAATGTTGTCTGCTCCTTGTTGGACTTGCTAAATCCAAAATGTAACCAAATCACAGATGTGCCCCCTCTTTTTGGTAAAATTTCTTTATCTTTGGTTGCCTGCGTAGCTGTCTCTGTTTGTTGCGACCACGGGTTTAATACTTCAGCCTCCTGCGTCTCCATCTCTCATGAGTTAAGTAACGTAAAGCATGTCGCAAAACCGGCGTGTGAGTCAAAAACCCGTAAAGAAGCGTCATGTTGCAAAAACCACAGGACGCCGCTTCTTTGTGGATAAAAAAAAAAATCTTGTTTATCACTTATAAGCTGTGTGTAGGCTACGTGGCTACACTAATACGATTGTCGTAGTCTACCATGGGAAATATTTGCATGAATACGAGATACAATTGTGTTAGAAACGATAGAAACGATAGAATAGAATTAGCACGATAGACACTTTTCTATCGTCCGTACGATACATATCGTCTTATCGCCCAGCCCTAAAAACAGCAGTTCAAAATCCTATTAGGTTTACAGTTAAAAAAAGTAAATCGCAGGGAAAGAAAATTATTTAAGAAACATTGATGGAAGAATGGCCAAAAAAAAAGTGGGATGAAGAAAAAACAGGAAGGTGGTTTTATTAATTTTAGAAGATGGTAGGAAAAAGAAGAAATAGAAAGGAGGAGAGAGTGATAACAACCTTAAGATGTGGGCATACAGGACTTAATTATACACTTTTCAAAATTCAAAAGCATACTACTGACAAATGGGATTACTGTGGAAAATATGAAACAATAAAACATGTTATACTGGAATGTCATAAATATGAAAGCGAGAGAAGATATATGAGGAGAGAGTTTGAATGCATTAAGGAAAATATTAATTTATTAGATATTTTGAGGACGAATTTGGGGAGTAAACATATACAAATAATTATTCGATTTTTAAAGAAAACTAAATTATTTCATAGAATCTGATTATAGAGACGGGGAATGAGTCTATGATATGAACAGAAATTATATATATGTTTATTAGTAGATAGTCCATCATTAACCACACATCCATACCAGTAAATGGCAGTAATGCTACTAAATGTTTGTGGCCAACTGCCAATAAATCCAAGAAGAAGAAGAATTAGAAATTTACGCCTACTGACAACTATAGCTACCAATGTACAGGTCCTTCTCAAAATATTAGTATATTGTGATAAAGTTAATTATTTTCCATAAAGTAATGATAAAACTTGAACATTCATCTATTTTAGATTCATTGCACACTAGCTGAAATATTTCAGGCATTTTTATTGTCTTAATATGGATGATTTTGGCATACAGCTCATGAAAACCCAAAATTCCTATCTCACAAAATTAGCATATTTCATCCGACTAATAAAAGAAAAGTGTTATTGAGACCCAGGAGGCTTCGTTAGCGACCTTTAGCTCATCCACAGTGTTGGGACTTGCGTCTCTGAACTTTTTCTTCACAATATCCTACAGATTCTCTATGGGATTCAGGTCAGGAGAGTTGGCAGGCCAATTGAGCACAGTAATACCATGGTCAGTAAACCATTTACCAGTGGTTTTGGCACTGTGAGCAGGTCGCAGGTGGTGCTGAAAAATGAAATCTTCATCTCCATAAAGCTTTTCAGCAGATGGAAGCATGAAGTGCTACAAAATCTCCTGATAGCTGCATTGAACAGCAGTGGACCAAGACCAACAGTTGACATGGCGGCCCAGACCATCACTGACTGTGGCTACTTGACACTGGACTTCTGGCATTTTGGCATTTCCTTCTCAACAGTCTTCCTCCAGACTATGGCACCTTGATTTCCAAATGACATGCAAAACTGAGAAACAGTTTCTGTTTCCGGTTCAAAGGTGGCTTGACCTGGGGAATGCGGGCACCTGTAGCCCATTTCCTGCCCACGACTGGATGTTTCTACTCCAGACTCGGTCCACTTCTTCAGCAGATCCCCCAAAGGTCTGGAATCAGCCCTTCTCCACATTCTTCCTCAGGGTCCGGTCACCTCGTCTCACTGTGCAGCATTTTCTGCCACACTTTTTCCTTCCCACAGACTTCCCACTGAGGCCTCAGGAACACAGTTATTAAATGGTATTTAAGTTAGTTGTGCATTTCTAACAATTGGATCAAAGTTGTTGTAATATACATTTTTTTGGGGCTCTGACCTCCCTAAACCCTCCTGCAAAGTACACCATTGCTGCTGACTACAGTAAGGATTGCAAAAACTTGAAGAGGGAGGATTTACCATCGAACCTCTGGCCAGAGAAAAAACACGTCATATGTAGCCAACATTTTCGAAGAAGAATGATTTCAAGATGACTTGGATAATAGCTGATTGTTACAAACAGCCAATACCGCACTGTGCAACACAAACCAGTAGGTGGCAGTCGTGTTCATTCACAAACATGGATGCCTCCAGTAAAGCACATTCAAATGAAGTTACTCTTAATTAAAAACACTAATTTATTGAACAGTATGTAATAATTTCATACTTAAAGTACTTTCAGAAGTTTGTATTCTGAATGTGACCGTACTTTTCCTTTTAACAAGTAGTTACACCCACCATAGTGAAATAATGTCACACATGCAACCAATCTGGTTGCACTATAGAGCCTTGCACAGAAAGAGGATCTTCGGTCCAGTAAAACTCCTGAGGGTAACAGCTGGAATGTGGAATTTTCATCTTTCTCGGAAACAAATCTTCCTCTGACGCTGGAAGGCAACCACACCCACCGAGCCTCTGCTGCCGGAATAGGACCCCTAAATGAGGTTTTCTCCTTTTTAACTGAATTAAGATACATTTTCAGATTTCTATACAAGTAAACAACAACAACAACAACAAAAATGATGTGTGATAGCAGTTCCATAAAATATATAGAGAAGAAGAAGAAATGTCCAAGGATGAATAATGAAATAAAGAAATTACAGCACAACAAAATAACATTTTTCATAATGGCAAAGAAACTGTTCTGCATAATAGTGATATTCAGATCAACTCAATTCAAAAATACTTTATTATTCCCAAAGTTAAATAAAATAAATGAATTAATTATTAGTTAAATAGATTTAGTCACATAAAAGACCCCTAGATGGCTTGTAAAGACTTACAACTATCTCTTCCGCACATAAAACAGAAGCACTAGTTCTGAAAAAGAGTGTGAATTCCTTATTTATAATCGTAAATTTTTGTATATTTTGTTGTCAGTTCACTTTTATGCCCCCAAGGTCTAGGGCAGGCATCCCCAAAGTCGATCCTCGAGGGGCCGCTGTCCTGCCGGTTTTAGAAGGTTTACTCTGCTTTTAGCACAGCTGATTCTGATGATTGCAGATGTCCAGCAAAAGCCTGTTAATCAGCCTTATCAATGTAAATCCAGCTGTGATGGAGCAAAAGAAACCTCTAAAACCTGAGACAGCAGAACCTCTTGACTTTGGGGATACCAATCTAAAATTCTAGGGAGGTAACATCAGAGCAATTTGGGTCCAGAGCAAATAAGTGGAATTTATTACAAAAAAGATGGTCAAACAGACCCAAAACACAATACAGCTTAACCCAATTAAAACAAAAGAAAAGGGAAAAGAAAGTCAATTTGAAGAATGGTTAAGAGCAAATTAGATTACAAACTGTCCAAACCAGTCAGCCAAATTTAACACACAAAACAACCCAAAAGAAAAGACAAAGGGTGCACCAAACCTCCCAAGTCTACCTAAAGCAGATTCGGGAAAAAATATATATATATACGAGCTAGGTCAGAGTTTTATCTGCCCAAAACAGATTAAAACCAAAGGTGGGGGAACAGCTTAACAAAACCTTCTTCCTACTAGCTATCCCCAAACTGAGGCCCCGTCCACGAAAAGTCCAAAACGAACACGCGGCACTAATATTTTCCAAAAGCGTTTATGCGTACAAAGGCGGTCTTCGTAATCCTAAATGTGATTTCCTCCACGTGCATTATGAAATATGAATGCACAAAGTTGTATGCAGGCAACTGTAGAAACTGTGGTGCAAAAGCAAAAATAAGAAAACAGGTTCAAAATCTTGGGCAAACTAGTTAATTTAACTATTTATACAACAACCAACCCGGAAAAACCGAGAAAATGGCCCTCTTGGTCCATTTTCATGGTTCGAAACAAATTCAGGTGCTGAACTATGTAGAGTAGATATTGCTCTGCTGTTCTTCCTGGAGATATTCAGAAGAAGAAGATTCTGTTAATAAGCCCGACAGCAGGGGTGTGAGTAGCATGAGCAGCAACCATTTAACACAATGCGGCGCCATTGTTGTTTGTGATGCACTGTAGGCGGCGCATGCGTGTTTTAGAAGCGGCAGCTACTTGGCGCGCCGTGTAAAAAAAAAAATCGCGGTTAGAGCTTAAAGATGGAAGCGCGAAAACGGCGTTTCAAAATCTTCCCACTCTGAAGGCTTAATAAAAGATTGTTTACAGACCTGAGGCGCGCCCGGCCATTATGGATGAGAGGCTGGTTTTTGGTGAAAAAGAGATTTATTAGCGTTTGGAGGCCAGGGGTTTTGACTTGATGTGGGCAGGGGCTTAAGAAATCTTTCCAGGAGCATTTTTATAAAGGTGCAGGTGGGCCTCACATCAACTTTATCCTGATTGAAAGCAGCAAGTCCTCTGCTGAGGTCCAATCAAATCACACCCTGCTCCTCTTTGGCGTTCATGCAGCCAACAAGGAAGGAATTGCCTGTCCGAGCTGAACCTGCATAAGAAAACAAACCTCGCGCCCAGTCTTAAAAGGCCAGGGGCCGTAACATCACTATTAATATATGAACAATTAAAAAGTCAAATTCAGACCAATATTAAAGGAATAGTACACCCAAAACATGATTAGCCTTCATTTTCTACTCACCCCCATGCTGAACAACACTCTGGAGTACTTTTTTGATATCTCAAATGCATCTGGAGATCTGGGAGGCTTCTTGCTGTCTGCTGACATTCAAATAATGGAGGTCTATGGTGCCCGAGGCAGAAAGGTCCATAAAAGTCCACAAAAAACGTGTCAATATTCCTCCATACTGCTCGTCCAATGTATTCCAANGGGGGAGGGGTAAGGTCATAAGGTCATAGGTCATAAATCATTTGTGGGGAGGGTGGGTCATAAATCATTTTTGGGGGGATGGGACCCATAGGTCTGGGTACTTAAATCATTTGTGGGAGGGGACCGGAAGGGGAGGGTGAGGTCAAAAGGTCATAGGTCAGGTTATGTCATCAATCATTTTTGACATAAGATTGGAGCTCCTTATGTTTTTTTATACCTTTCAAAGCTCTGAGCTGCACTTTAAAGCAAATCTTTTACTTTGAGAAATTTAGTGCTGCCACCTTTGACCCATACCTGATGAGGATGAGAAGGTGAGGCATTAGAAAACAAGAGAAACATTTTTAGCTTCACATGGATTATCTTCTGTCTAGATAACACGGAGAGAGCACTAACGATGTTAGCCCACAGTTCATTTTTAGACAGCATAAGTATGGCAGGATGTGAGTACTCTTTAAACGGATCCTGTTTGGAGCTTTGATTTGAAACAACCTTGGCAGATATATTGTATAAGTTGAAAACGTTTGAGGGTCTAGCTAGATGCAAGTTTTGGTCTGCAGGAAATGTATTTAATGCATCAAATACTTATGCGTTAATCTGCAAACAATAACTTAATCATACAATGCAATTTTCTAAATTTTTGTTTTAGATTCAGTCACAGCTGTAGGGTACCTCAGATAAAAAGGATTTTAACTTGCTTTACAAGTGAGAAACACTTTAAAATCAGCTGCAAATCAAATATTTGTTACCCAAATGTGTAGAGCTTGATGCAGCTTAAACACATTGAACTCATTTAAATAATATTTTAGGGAATTGCTACAAAATATTAAACTCCTGTAAAGATTGATCAACTTTCTGAATTTTTTTATAAGGCATAATTTAAATATAGTTCATAAAGAGCTTAAAAATTACTATTTCAGAAAAATTCAAGTCATTGTGTCCCATTGTGATCTATTGAGTCCAATTGGTTTCCTGAGCCTTAAAGTGTTTTTTTTATCTGATTCACTTTCCTGCACATAATCTAGAATGATTGCTGACTTTAGTTTAGAATCAGACTAAACTGAGGTCAGCCGGTAATAACCCCTCATCTTCCATACTTTCCCCAATGTGAGACAATAAAGGGATTTTCAATTCTATTTTTTCTATTCTATTTCCAGACTCCGTCCATGTGTCCTCTATTCCATCACAAATAGAAGCTTTTCTAGTCAGTCTGCTAATTCCCATCGATTCTGTTGCACTACAGCATGATGGACAGTTCTGCTCCATTGTCCATCAGATATGAAGATTTTGATGGATGACAGAGCAAAATACTGCAATTTTTAAAAATCAGATAAGCCAGACAGGAATAAAGACAGAGAGCAAAGTGGATCTGGTAAATTTAAAAAGCAAGAGTCAATGCATGGATGGTTCCTGCATGCATTCATTGGTGGATGACAGAGAGGACAAGGGGCACAGAAGGTTATATCTATACTTTTTACTCCATTACTTATTTTTCTTCTGACTTCTACTCATTACATTTTTTCACAAGTATCTGTGCTTTTTCTATTCACTTACATTTTTAAAGCAAACATTACTCATTACTCTTAAACTTCGGTTTAATGCAAAGATTAGCGGACCCGCGGGGTCCGGATCGGATGTAACCTGATTTAAAACATTTATAAATTACCTCATGTTGTCTGACAACAGTGTTTAACTTCACTTGCGCCGCTTCTCCAGTTACCCTGAAATCCCACATCCTCTGTCACCGCCCCACAGCGCTCCAGACCTCCTGCACAAAGCAAAGCCTACAGCCTCCGCTGTTCCTCCAGTTGCTGCGCTCCAACTTATCCTCTGAGCTCGAGGAGACCATGCGCAATGTTATCATTAAATTAGTAGGAGCAAAACATGCAGAAATGAACCCCTAATCTAATGACATTAAAAAAATCCCCATCAGCATCCAGCATATGTGTGGTTTTCTGATGTTGGATTTAAAATCTGCTTCCTGGTCTGTTGAAGTACCAATAGTTTGCATCCAGTCATTTAAATAAACTGTGTTATTTTTTTAGAAATATATAAGAATTATGCTCTAATTTGTAGTTACCGGTCTGTTGTTACTATATATTAATTTGACAAAGCGGATCTTCTCGTCGTTCTTTTCCTGTTTGATGCGATTGCAATAGTGGATCTTGACCTGGCCAGGGACCAGGCGGAGCCTGAACATTTAGAGTATGTTTGGCTCAACCTGCTGCAACAGATGAAGCAGGATTTTTCACCATGAACTTAATCAAAATAAATATCAATCAGGTTCAAAATAGGCACCTTGATATGTGCTTGAGAATGGCTTTGTCTCCATTCAAACCCTAGTTTAAAAAGCCTTGCAGGGCAGCATAAGAGCCCACTGCTCTCATTAAGCCAGAAAAAATTAGAGAACGGTCAGTTCAGGTGTTTTATAAAATATGGGAATCAGGAAATTGTCTATATACACGCACTAAAAAGATTGTTGATCTCTCATACTTCAAAAAAACATTTAGATTTTAAAATGTTTTTTTTTTTTTTTTTTTATACTTTTATTTTAAAATTCGTTGTATAACATGAATGGATGTGTAAACACCTCATTTTATTTCAGTGTTTAAAGGAACAGATTATTAAAAAATGTCTTCCCAGACCTTTTACTGATTTGATGATTTTCTTTTATTTGGTCCCCGCTAATTTTTAATTGGTTATCTATTTTTAATGTTTAAAAATATTTATTTCATGTCATGTCCGCCATCCAATTCAGATCATTGGCAATTCATCCACATCTGAAGTAAGAAACTAGTGTAAATGGATGAGTCATATGGCATAAACACTCATTGAAGGAAATCATCAGAAGCAAGCAGGAGTTCTTCAAACTGCTAACGTGAATTCTCTATGCCCATACTACAATGTTGGATTAAGAAAAAGATATTTGGAAATAATACTGAAAGGTCAGACACAGGTATGAGGAAGCATATCGGGAGATGGAGACCCCACCAGCCTCCCTCATCCTTGGCACAATCTCAAAAGAATTGTTCAAAATAGTCAAAAAAAATTAGCTTTTAATTCATATAGTGGCATCTGGCTATTTTTTTAAAAGGTTGCTTTATACTTGTATACTTTAAGTAGTTTTTGTAGCACATACTTTTTCACTTTTACTTGAGTGAAGAGGTGAAGTTGATACTTCAACTTTTACCAGAGTGTTTTTAAACTGCTTTATCTATACTTCTACTTGAGTAACAAATGTGTTTACTTTTGACACCACTGACTATGGCTCCAGTCTGAGCTTTAAGGTACACAAATACATTTTACATGTCAAATCACTAATACACCAGAGGGATATTACCTGGGGCCTGTTTAAAAAAGCAGGTTTACTGAAAACTATTAGGTTTTCTAAACCTGAAATCCGGGAAGCTCTTAATTTTCTGTTTCTCAAAAAGTTTCCTCAACCTCTGCTTTGTTTATGATAACCTCTGTTATCATAGTAAGAGAGGTTGTCTTGACCAAGGACACAATGACACTGAAAGCCAGAGCAACAACCCTCCGATTGTAGGGTACTCTCTTGCACCCGCCACCACTGCTGTGAAATATCACATTTAACTTGGATGTCTCTTGAAATAATGTGCATGATAAAATGTTGGAGGTAGGAGAAGAAACCAGAATGCTCCCTATCAATACAGGTCCTTCTCAAAATATTAGCATATTGTGATAAAGTTCATTATTTTCCATGCTAATTTTGTGAGGTAGGAATTTTGGGTTTTCATAAGCAGCACGCCAAAATCATCCATATTAAGACAATAAAATACCTGAAATATTGCAATGAATATAAAATATATGAATGTTCAAGTTTTATCATTACGTTATGAAAAATAATTAACTTTATCACAATGTGCTAATATTTTGAGAAGCACCTGTGGCTCGTCTAGCACAGGGAACTCTTGACATTCCCAGCTGCCGCTAAGGAGCTTTACATTTCCTCAAAGTCCTTTGGAATAAAGGACCTATACAGTATATTGCGAAAGTATTCAGCCCCCCTTGAAGTTTTCAACTGTTTGCCCCATTTCAGGCTTCAAATAAAAAGATATAGAATTGTAATTTTTGTGAAGAATCAACAAGTGGGACACAATCCTGAAGCAGAACCGAATGTATTGGATATTTTTAACTAAGAAAAAACTGAAGAGTGAGGTGTGCAAAATGAATTGGCCCCTTTACGTTCAGTACAGCGAACTCCCTCCAGAAGTTCAATACGGACCTCAGTATGATCCAGTGTTGACCTAAAGGACTGATGATGAATAGAATCCACCTGTGTGAAATCAAGTCTCTGTATAAATGCACCTGCTCTGTGATAGTCTCAGAGGTCTGTTTAAAGCACAGAGAGCATCATGAAGAACAATGAACACACCAGGCAGGTCAGAGATACAGTTGTGGAAAAGTTTAAAGCCAGATTCTGATGCAAAAAGATTTCCCAAGCTTTAAACATCCCAAGGCACACTGTGCAAGCAATGATATTGAAATGGAAGTATCAGACCACTGCAAATCTATGAAGACACGCCCATCCCTCTAAATGTTTTAGCTCAAACAAGGAGAAGACTGATCAGAGATACAACCAAGAGGCCCCTGATCACTCTGGATGAAATGCAGAGATCTACAGATGAGGTGCAAGACTGTGTCCATAGGACAACAATCAGATGTACTGCACAAATCTGGCCATTTCTTAAGGATATCTATAAAAAAGTCTAGTTTAGAGTTTGCTACAGGCCACCTGGGAGACGCAGCAAACGTGGAAGAAGGCGCTCTGGTCAGATGAAACCACAATCAAACGTTTTGGCAGCAATGCAAAATGTTTGGTGTAAAAGAAACACAGCTCATCACCCTGAACTCATCATCCCCACTGTCAAACATGCTGGTGGCAGCATCATGGTTTGGGCCTGGTTTTATTCAGAAGGGACAGGAAAGATGGTTAAAATGGATGGGAAGATGGACAGAGCCAAATACAGGGCTATTCTGGAAGAAAGCCTGTTGGAGTCTGTAAAAGACCTGAGACTGGGATGGAGATCCATCTTCTAACAAGACAAAGATCTAAAACATGAATCAAAATCTACAATGAAATACAGGTGCTGGTCATAAAATTAGAATATCATGAAAAAGTAGATTGATTTCAGTAATTCCATTTAAAAAGTGAAACTTGTATATTATATTCATACATTACATACAAACTCATATATTTCAGATGTTTATTTTGTTTAATTTTGATGATTACAAATGACAACAAATG
>JAGKQL010004086.1:0-15856 GCA_018398635.1 Cyprinodon brontotheroides
AAGAAAGAAAGAAAGAAAGAAAGAAAGAAAGAAAGAAAGAAAGAAAGGCTGGGCATGTGTGAGGATGGAAAGAGGACACAAGTACAGAAGAAAACAAGATCACAAGGAAAGATCCAAAGAAGGAACTTAAAGGAAGAAGAAATAAAGAGACAAATGACAGAACTAAGAGGGAGAGACAAAAGGAAGGAACAACGGAAGAAATGAAGAAGGAAGGGAAGAATGTAGATAAGAAAATATTTAACGACAAAAAAAAAAGGGTACAAAAAAGAATAATAAGCATCAGCATCAGGGAACGCAAAATGAAGGGATGGGGAGGAATACAGGAAGGAAAGAACCAAAAGATGGAAAGGGGAAAAACAAGGAATGGTGGAATACGAAGGAAAATATAGGTGAGTAGGCTGAATGGAGCAGAAGGAAGGACATCTCTAATATATTTAGACAATGGAAAGGAGCCTCAATTCTGATTGAGTATTTTTCCATACTTTAAGGCGATATCAAAATTCCATACTTTCCATAAACATAAAGCTTAAACTTTTTAAATCAAACAAGTTGAAGGGTGAAAAAAAAAAAATCAGTCAGAGAAGAAAAGAAACTGCTGCAGCTCACATACCAGGAGAGAGTTTGAGTGTTAACCAAAAACAAGTGTGTTTTGAGATGAAACAGACTAAACAGACAGAGTTATGTTCTTCTCCCCACAGGGCCGAAGTTTAGTTGTGTAACATGCTGCAGTAATTAACAAAAGTATTACAGTACTGATTTCATACAGTGAAATGGCCTCAGTTTGAGCCTTTGTTAAACTCCAGGATATTTCAGCAGTCAGCTGGCCTCTAAACTTATTTGTGTTTCAATCAGTAAAAATGAAAAATATTGTGCTTTTCTGTTTTGACTTCTCCACTGCAATCTGTTAAAGCGGATCAAGATATCATACGCCGTGGACGATCTTCCTGGTCATCCAGCAGCGCATTTACGCTGCGTGAATGATCAAACGTAAGTGGAACACTTTAAATGGGGTGTTACCCTCGCCATGCCTGTTGTTTTTCTAGCACAACAAAGAAGAGATGTTTTAAGAGCTAAAACAAATTTTCCTTTGTGTGCGTCACTCATCATTGTTCCTGATGATACAGAGGATTGAGCCACTGCTTCCTATGGCCTGAACTCACACACAGCATTTTTTCCTCGCGACAGGTTCACAGTTAGAGGAATATTTTGTTTTTCCTTCCTGCTTCCTTCACTCCCCTGGTCTCAGGGGAAATGTGAGAGGGTATTGTGTTTGTAGGCAGTTGGGAGAGAGCGATCTAACTGCCAATAGCTGTTGTAACGAGCAGGCAAACAGTCACATGTTGCGCGTCTATACGCACATATAAACTGCAACCCTCTTGCGATGCAGTCTGTGAGTGCTGTGAGCAGTGTCAGAACATCTGAGTTAGGTCACATAGATATGATTTACTCAAGTCTTGTTCTGAAAGCACTGCAATAATACTTATTTATAAGTCAACAACTAATTCTCATGATATACAGCTGGTGCCATCAAACTAATTGTCTGCAGGTTTATCAATGTTTTTAAAAGAAATGAATCAGCATTTCCCAGGCTCCACCCCGAAGTTTCACATTTCTTTAAAACTGGAAGGTGTTTAGCACGGCTCTATCCCGTCGAATGAAGTCTGCCCTTCAACTCACGAGAATGCGCTCACAGACCTCAAAAAGAATTCACCAAATCAATATTAATCGAACTGATAGCTATAATAATGCTATCATATTACACACTAATCCCGACTGTCACAAGCATAAATCAAAGCAAAAACAAAAACTATTTCAATTAAAATCATGCCTGACACAGTAACAGGAGAATTCCTTTCCTACATAAAGTAGAGATTTTTATGTCGGTCTTTGATGCTTGAAATTGCTTGTGAGTGTCCTTCATGGGTTAAATTGGGACGATCGTTTTACTCTCTTTTCTTGGCTGAGCGATTGGACGGTGGGTAGTGCTGTTGCCTTGCGTAAAAAGGTTCTGGGTTTGATTCCTGACCCAGGGTCTTTCTACAAGGAGTTTTCATGTTCTCCCTGTGGATGCGTGGGTTCTCTCCCGGTACTCCGGTTTTCTCCTACAGAACAAAAACATGACAGTTAGGTTAATTTGCTTCTCTAAATTCTCCTTAGGTGTGAGTGTGTGTGCTTGGTTGTGTGTCTCTGTGTTGCCTTGCAACAGACAGGCGACCTGTCCAGGTTGTACCCCGCCTCTCGACTGCCAGAGACAGGCACCAGCTCAACTGCGAACCTGAAAAGGACTAAGCGAGAGAAAATTGAAATAAATAATAGTACAAATGTATTCTAGTTTATTTTGTGTGACGATGACACAGATATTTTCTATACAAGTAAGAGCTTACAGCAGCTCAAGGATGATATCATACGAGAAATCGACAAGTTGAAAAATGGGTTGACAAAAACAAATTGTACTTGAACCTGAAAAAAGCTAAGTTCATGTTACTGTATTTAAAACTTTTATATGAAATGTAGCTGTTTTAGTCTAAATAGATTAGGTAGAACAAATCAAATTAATGTTTATCTATATAGCACTTTACAACAACACCAGGAAGACCAAAGTGCTTCCAAATGGCCAATTGTATGTATAAATAAAAAGCTACCAGATGGCATAAAATAAATAAAAAAAAACTTTTTGTTGAGAAAGAGGGGGAGGTATTAAAAGGTGCGAAAGTATGGAAAAAACTCAGTCTTCAATTAATGCAGTCTCATGCTTGGACATTAAAATGCCCAAGCATGAGACTGTTTAGGAAAAGACTGAAGCTGCAATGGTTATGGTCACATTGGTAAGGGAGTATAATTCATAATTGTCATAATTGTATTAAAGAAAATGTGTGTGTTTTAATGTGTACATTTGACTTTTTCTCTTTGAATATTTTTTATTTATGTACCTGTTGGATGCTTTTATTCAAAGCAACTGTACGGTGAGAATGTAATTATGCTATTCATGGCAAATCTAACAGCATTGTACTTGGTTGAGTAAAAGGGTGTATGTCAAGCCTGCTTCTGTCAGACTTAATTAGACTGAGTCAACTCACATTTGGATAACTCGAAAGTTACACCCCCCTCTGGCAGGTGTATGCGTACTGCATATTTTGTGGGCTTAGTAGAGTATATAATGCACCTTGCAATAAAAGCTAGATTAGACATATCTGATATAACCAAGACCATCGCTGCAGTAAGACGTGTTATAAGTAATTTTCGGACCCCTCCCCACGCCCTCACTTAATGCGATTTCCTGATAGACTGATGCATCAACTCAACTATTGGGGAGTGTTGGCCTAATGGTTGGAGCAGTGTGTTTGTGCTCTGAGGAGGTTGCAAGTATGCGGTTTGACACCCACAGCCTGCACTTTGGGTTCCTGAGCAAAACCATTAACCCCACATTGCTCCCCGTGCACCACACGGTGGCATCCCACCCTCCCCAAGGGGATGGGACAAATACAGAGAGTGAGTTTCCCCATTGTGGGACAATAAAGAAATTTACATTACATATCATACCCAAGTGGTCAGACACTTAGAAGCCAGGTTCGTTAAACAGTCAGCCATTCTTCAATTTTTAGTGTGAGCAGCTTTTACTTTCAACCACCCAACATGCTGAGGTGAGTGATGAGGGAATTGATGCTTGTAGTTGGCACTGCTAGATTATTAGTATTGGCCAAATACTATAATAACCAAGCATGAAACAGTGCTATTCAGGTGCAGTGTATTTCATGTTGTGACATAGTATACCTGATTTAGAGTTGTATTTACAGTTTGTTAAATATAAAATGTTTTATATTGAAACAATATCCCCAAAGCATCGTTCTGATCTGGTTTAATAAAAAATCTATATTAAATTTAAACTTGAATACCTTGTTTTAGTTTTTAAAGATAATAAAATTGAGTTGTTAAATCCTCATCATCTTTGGAAAGAACAGTTTAAATAGTTGATCAAAAGTTTTAAATAAAATCCATGTACATAATAAATGTAATGTCTTACTGAAACTGTATAGTCTCCTTATATTTCCATCTCACCATGCTTCGTTTAGCCATATGATCATGCTAGCTCTTTATTTACTTAGACTACAGGCTTAAACAAGCAAACATTTTCACTAAACAAAATTAACGGGTGGGATTCTTTTTTTTTGCATAAAAAAAAAAGCGATTTGACAGAAACAATTTTGTCTCTACGTTTCCTCATAATGTCTGACATAACCCGGATATTGGTCGTAATAAGTGCAGTTGGCATGTCCATATCCCACACACACAACAACAAACAGAAGAGTGTAATCAGAGTGAAATCAAGGAGGTGTGTATGTATTATCTTACAGCCATAAACACATGGCAGCAGAATGATTCAACTGATGAACTGCTCACACACACAAACCCCTCCTCTTCTTTGACATTGACAGTTTAACGGGGACTTCGATTTATGAGCATATTAAAGCTATTACTCTGAACAGGTGTAAAGGCGCCGCCAAGAAGGCAGAGAGCCACGTCTTCCTGCATTTATGAATAAAATACTGAGGGTATTTTTATTTAGATTGATGCGGGTCTGCTTTTTGTTTTTAAAGGCAAAAAATTTGCTGAATTACATGATATGTTAAAGAACAGCTTTAGTCTAATTCAAACGAAGTGATTTATATAATAAAGGTTCTTATTCTGCTATGAGTTGGGAAACAGAAGAAGAGAAATATCCTTAATTATCCTACAGAGAGAAAATCAAGTTGTCACTAGCAAAGCAAATACTCAATGAAAGCATACCTAAAAAATAGACTGTACAGCATGGGACTAAAAACACATTTCAGAAAAGAAAAGGCTATACATATATCATCGAAGTGCAAGATTAATCTTAAAATTTCCCAGCACCCTGTGCTTCATTTTCTGCCAGAAAGAAAAATTAGGGTAAGTGGATTCATGCAGTTTTTCTGACATGAAAGGAAAGAAATACAATCCCAGCTGAAACTATAACCACACATTCATACCAAAAATGGACAAGTGCTCCACTCAAAGGTGAATAGACATCTTGAAAAAAGTATTTTTTTCTCAAACCTCCTTTGGTTTTAAAAACTGTTTCAAAAAGGAAACAAAACCCCTTGCTGGTTTGCACATACTGCTGCGCTGCACCACGGTTGCTGGTACAAAACTGCTTTGTATTAGTACAGAGGATTTCTGTAAAGAAGCTAATTATACTATAAACATTAAAACGTAAATATTTTATGCCAAATCATGTTTGAGTTATTTTAATAGAAACCTGCTTTTCATAAAAATACACAAAATAAATAAATAAATAAAAATCAGACTGAGGTTAAGAAGCAATTCTTACATTTAGATTTAATGGCTCAATATTACAAAGAATTTATGATTTTGATCAAAATTTACAGACTGTTCCAACTTTTTTAAATTTATGTACTCCTAAATTAAAAGTATGATTCAGGAACAGATGGTTAGTTCCAGCCAATTTAAAATGCTACAATACAGGATGCTTTAAAAAGAGCGTGAATAGAAAACTCAAAGCAGTGTTATGTTTTTTTTGATACAATACTAAACTATTGTATCAAAGTCATAAATGTTTCATTAATAAGTCAGCCTATTTTCAGCTAATGTAAAATAAATGGAATATTTGTAAAAAAAACCCTATGTTTTCAAGGATTTAATTTAAATTTAAATTAAAACAAGAACAAGTAGCCTATCCAAGAGATTGAAGCCATTTAAAGAGTTTGCCTCCATTAAATTTGATGGTTATAACTTATGGTAAATGACAAATAAAAAAATCATTCACTTCAATAATTAATATATCATATATGATTTAAAAAGAAACATTTTTAATACTGAATGTTATGAGTTACATAGTTTTATAACTCATAGCTTGCAAACATGCAAGCTAAAAGGCCAACCAAAAAAGAGAAATGTTGTGTAGACTGAAATTAATTTCAGGTCCTAACTAATTGGTATATTGCATTAAAAACAGCAAAGACAATTATTAGATAGTCCAGAAGTTTAGTTAGATGTGAATTTAAACAACAAGACAACAGTCTTAAAGATTTCTTTGTTAAAACACTCTTTTTTTTTTTTTTTAGATATTTCAAACCAAATATAGAGCAACAGAGAACGTTTCCTTATAGCTGTTTAAACTATTAGGACACATATAGATTTTCCCTTTGCTATTACTTAAGAAATTATTCATTGACTTTAATTCAAATCCATGCTTTGGATAGGTTTAATGATTATAAAATAGCAGATGTCTGGTATTTGAATGAAAACAAATAAACCTCCTGCACGTTCTGCCAATTCTTTCCACACCGGTGCACAAAAACCCCTCTGTTAGGGCGCTGCTTCCACTCAGACATTAAAACATCAACCATCCGCACACTGACAGACGCATGCACACCTGACACTTGGACATGCTAAAACAACAGTGTGCCGAGCAGACCACCAGGCCCGTAATAATGAGGGTGCAGTGCAGTGCCTGGAGCTGTGCCTCAAGCCTTGAGCTGCAGTGAAGGAGGGAGACATAGAGGGGTGGGGGAGGGGGGAGGTTAAGGTCTGGCTGTGCATGGGGCTGCATCGCTGGAATCATTTAATTCATACCATAAACGTGACAAGGTTAATGAGTGGCAAAGAGAGCCTGGGGACCCACCAACCGGTTGGGGTGGGGGTGGGGGGGTAGTGTGGGGTTGGTGGGTATGACATTAAAGCATGGGTTGGTTGTGAGAATGGCATGAACATGATAGTCTGAGGGCAGAGTGCCGTACCCTGCAGTCATAACTAATGCTACTTAATTCTGAGTTTGAGTGTCTCAGCTCATGTTAAAACTCCTGAAAAACAGGCCAGAAGGTGGGATTAGTTCAGGTTCTGTGATAGGTGTGTGTGTATGTGTGTGTGTGCGTGTCATAGGGGTGTGTGGGGAGCGTGCTGACAGGGAGAAGAAAGAGTAAAAGGGTGCTTCAGGAGTATCAGGTTTAAGATGTGACACATGATAAACCCTAGTTGTTGTTTTTTTTTTGGTTGGTATGTCCAAAGAAAAAACAGGAATAAAAATGCTCATATATTTAAGGATTTGTCAATTTTATCTGAGGTTTTAGGAGACCAAAATTGTCTTGAGGTATGTCTTATAAAAACTGCTTTTAGTTCAAGGAAACCACTGGATGTTGTCATCCAAACAGCAAATTATTCTCTAGTTTCATTTCAGTTCTGCCAAGTTGGACACAGTTTAATTGGTCTGGTTATACCCTGCAAATCTCTACATACTCCTTCAAATGTTGTTACGCTAAAGGCACAATCTTTAGAATTTTTTTGCAGTATTTTAATTGATGGCTTTACACAATACAGCACAAAATTTAATCACACAAAATAAAGTACAATTATTCTTTTAAGCCTTTTGTCATGGACATCTAAAAAGGGTGGCATGCATTGGTATTCATCCCTGTTTTACTTTGATTCCTCTAAATAAAATACCTTAGAGGTTTTTGTCATATATTTGTGAATGAATAACACAATGTTGTGCTTTAAAGATCAGTGGAAAGAAGAGAATAATTTAGCTTCTAGAAAGCTGTAAGGATCCATGCTTTAGATTTGGCACTATCCAATTAGGCATCATAGGAAATGTGTGAAAGAAGGACTTCTAGCTAGTTGAAACCAGAATTTTTCTTTCTGGCTTAAATGTAAAAACTAGCATTGCATATAAATTTTGTTTTAAAAAAGCTGCGTGGTTAAACACAGTGCTGGTGGAATCATGCTATGGATTTTGAACAGGGACAGGGAACTGTGCAGTAGTAACTAGAGTAAGCAATGCATTTCTGAAAGAAAACCTTTCAGGGGCTGTAAATGACTAGGAAAAGGAAGTACTTAAAGCAGAACAATTACCCTTAACTAAAGCATTGAGCTAATTAGTTGGTTTACATTGAAACATAATCATGCATGCAAATGTAACAGTCACAGTTCAGACCAAAAACCAACTGAGAATTTTTGGAAAGACTTTAAAATAGGTGTTCACAGAGACACTTCATCACATCTGACTGACCTCTGGCAGTTCTGCAAAACAATGGTCGTCAAAAAGAGGCCATGGTTGAAAGGGACATGATACAAAAGACTTTGAAACTGCTGTGAGAGGGGGGTTCAATAAAGACTTTCACTAGAAGGACTAAAAAATACTAATGCAAAATACACATTTCTGATTTCTATTTTTCAAAATTCACTGCACAGTTAGATGTCATTTTCTGTGGATCTTTCATGTTTTTTAAGTTAAAACCATGTTATCAGTTTTTATGTTGTGGTAACATTGCTGAAACTACTACAGTCCAATTAAGCTCAGCATGCATTTTGAAATGTCAATTTGGAAAATAAAGTCATTTTTATAAACAAATCCCAAACCAGGGATTAAAATAAATCTTTAGTGAGATTTAATAGGTCCAAAGATGAAACAACAGACTTCATGTGTCTAGACAAAAAACCCACACCCACATAAGGAGCTGTCATTTGTCGGGCACTTCAACAACTGCCAGCTTGAATATTGGCGATCAGACACCGGCAGAGAGGAGAAAGCAGGTGAGCTGGAGGAGAGCTTCAGACGGAGGACAAAAGCACGTTGCTCTGCGGAGGATAGCTAGGGACAAAATTGGATGGGTGGAGAGATGTAAGACGGAGGAGAGAGGGGAGCGGGAGGTGATGGTGATGGATGAGCAAATGGTGAGTGTGTGATGGGGGAGGAACGGGGACAGTGCAGGGTGATGGGTGTGTGGCGGTGGTGTGGGTGTGTGGGGGAGTGATGTGATTTGCGGGTCGGAAGCTCTGTTAAAAAAAGGAGGAAAAAAACAGCTCAAACGTCTCCTCCCAGCTTCTCCATTAACACACCATGCAGCCTGGTAACACTAGCACCTATTGTCTGCCAGGCGTACAGTTTACACTCTCCTTTGCCCCCAACAATTAAATCTGGCATCAACACTCTAGACTGCTTTCACTGCATAGGTGTACATGGGGATTTTTTCCTTCCTCTCCTGAAGTAAGCACCAACCTATGACTCTGTCACTGCTGGTGTGCAGTAGAAATTCCCAAATAGAAGAACAAAAGACTGTGCTGAATACAATTTGTAATGAATCTTTTTATTTTTTTTTGTGAGAGCAATCATGCGTTTTTAGGCAGGTAAAAAATACAGAAAAAAACCCAGCTTGTCTGCTTCATCAAAGCTCTTGTGACATGAAGGCCAGCACTGGAAAAACAAAGCCCCCGCACCCCCACCTCTCCCCATCCACCCTTCCCAGATCAGCCTTCATGCTTCCATTCCTTGCTCTCTGGGGACGTTATCAGTACATGGAAAGGTCAGGGGTCTGCTAGCAGTAACCACAAACACACCCACAATAGCCGAGTGTCGCACACATCTACCTGCTTGCACAAAAGCACCTGCAGACAGAAACGATAATCTTTGAAGCTGGGTTACCACAGAGTTGATTGATCAAGATTAAAAGCTCTTGTTTACTAGCGGGCAGAGTGTGGTATTGACAAAAGTTCATCAATATCCCAGACTGACCTTTTCTAGCCCAGAGAGCCCACCACAGGCCACTCAACACACCTTTTCAAGTATTGACTTTTTCTGCTTCTATGAGATGACTTTTTTTTTATCTTTGAAAACAAAACATAGAGCACACACTTTTATACATGGTGTTCATATTTAATTGAATTTAGAAACAGGCTTTTGCTGGCCTGTACCCATTTTGACTTGGTTCTGACTTAAACACTTTAAAAGACTACAAATAATACCATCAGTTTCTATATTCAGTACTAATAATAAAAAAAAGGAATTTTTAGATTGCCCAAATTTGATTTATCCATAACCTTAAAATAATTTTCATAAACATTTTAGTCTATGCATTTTTTTTTACTTAAACTAAGTCAGGAAATCAGCTTTTTGAACCTGGGACACTCAAAATATATCTCTGCAGTACCTTTATTGCTTAGTGCACGTTTAGCCTACAGAGGCTCATTATGTGTTGTTAATGTACTGGGAATTGATGGTGGAAGTCACCAGATTTGTGTTTTCAGATTGCACAAAATAAAAAGTGAAGGCAAATGATCTACATTCCTGTAATATTCATAAGTACTGATTTCACAGTGCAAACTACACATATATTATAGATAACTGAAAGATAGTAGAAACCCTTATTAGGTTGTACCCATAAGTTACTATTGGACAGGAATTGGTTTTAGACAGTTAAAACTTCCACAAAAATGAGGCAAAATTTGCAAATGAATTTCTAAAAGTTGAACATTTTGTCAAAAGATGGTGTGGCATCTTAACACACCTGGGATTGATGTGAACTTGAAAACATAGTTTATAGAAAAGTCAAATCAGCAATCAATTACTTTGACCATTCTTTTGACCAAAGTTATAAATAGACCACATAAATTCTTTCTGATGTTTTGGCTGAAAAATTGTCCAAAAATTGTAGAGGTAATCATTCTGCCTCCTTTTTCGAGACAACACAAAGCTTTTTTGGTATCTTTTGGCGGTTATTAATTAATACTACTGTGTTTTCACTGTACATAAATAGTTTACAAGTAAAAAAAAAAAAAAAAAAAACAGCGCTATTGAGATTGCAATTAATAGGAAATACTTTAAAAACATAATTTTTGTAAAATCCTTCATCAATGAAAAAAACAACAACAAGCTAACAGATAAAAAACAAAGCTTAACTGGATTCTAATACTTTAGATTTTTTGATCATCACAATCCAGCTTCTCAAGAAAAATGAAATTTATCCCATTCTAAAATCTTAAAATATTGGGAAACTAGAATGACATTGAAAAACTGGACACCTATATGAATGCGTGTCTGTGTGAGGAAACATCAGGTCTCAAATCCCAGAGGCTGCATTCCTTGACTTTCTTTGTCCCAAAACTAATACCGAACTTCCCACAACTTTCAGCGGTGCATAGAGCTGCTCAGAAAGGGCAATTCATTGGATGTTTATTGTTTCATATAACTTCTTTCAATAAAATCCACTGAAATACAGTAACAACATTTTTGACTGCTTGTGGCAGCCCATATTTCTATACATCCACTTTATAAACTTTTTATTTTACTCCAGTCATGTCTCCAGACAGTCTGTGCTGCATACTGTAAAAAATCTATTTCTGTAGAATTTTTTTTAACATAGAACAATGGTCATCGGTGTATGAAAGATTAAAAACAGAATTACCCTCTTGGTTTATTACGGATTAGCAGCAGCTGACCCCTTCTTCAAACCCTACCATCTTAAATAATACATCCTAATTGCACTTCTGACTGATGAGGGTTGTTAGCCCCGCGACTTCTGACTAACTAGTTCTACCCTGGTGTTGTACTTGTGTGGCCTCTCTAAGGGTTTAAGTACTTGGATTTAGATGGAATTGTTAATATGGCCACTGGTTCTTTCTTGTAATTGCTTGAAAGCTATTAGAAGTAAAAGTGAAGATATGTGAAAGACAAATGACTTTAATTAGCTTTTGTGTTAATGTGTTTTGCATGCAGAAATATTAGCAAACAACACCAATAGGAGGGGGTGGCAGGGTAGTAAAAAGAGATACTGGCTGACCTGCAATGGATTGGGAAAGCGTGTGTGTGTGTGCATGGGGGGGGATGCTCTTTAAGAGGGGCAGGGGGAGCCGTGGCACACTTCAGTGCTGCCACAGCTATTTATAAGCCCAGTTGATTGCAGATTTATCCTCCTGGGAGGAGTAACTTATTGTGTATATATATTGATGCATAGTGGATGTGTGTGTGTGTCTGTGTCGGGCTGGGGGTGCTGTTGCAGGTTATGAAGAAGACCCGCTGTGGGGAGGAACAGCTGTCTGTCAGGGAGGAATCTGTCAGTTAATTTCCTTTGGGGAAAAAGCAAAATTGAGAATTGAAGAAGATTGCATTGATGAAACTTCGGGATCCCCAAATGCTGAATATTACTCAAATAAAAGAAAATAACAAAAGAGTCATCTATGAAGTGACAGTAGGTGCAAATATATTAGAAAATGTGTTTTTCTTCAACATAGATCTATTAAAATTACACCATAAATTAGACAAAAAAAAAAGTCAAACAATTTAGATATAAAAAGAAAAACCAAAACGATTCATAATAATAAAATTTCCTTGGATTTGACTTACGCTTTTCAAAAACATTTCCCTCAAATTTGTGTTTTGCCTCTGCAGTGGTCAGAGCTGTGTGCACTTGGATGAAAAAAAAAAATACAGCAGTGGAATAAACAGGCAAAAATTACATGAGGTTTACAGGGGATGGGAAATACCACGGTTTGTAGCTGTGAATTAAATGGAAGTCTGCTGTGGTATTTATGGTGCAGAAGTGAAGAGATATAAAACTGTCTATAAATAAAAAACATCAACACTGGGTTAGCATGGATTACATATTTTTTTCTCATGTTAGAGGTTTGTCTCTTTTTCTCCTACCTAGATTTCTGAGAATATAGAAGTAACTACACCTTATAGATGTAGATGCATTTTGAACAGTGAGGCATTTCATTTATGCCTGGCTGCCTCTATAATCATTGTAATGTTGGGCCCAAATTACACTTCTCCTGAACTTTGCAGACCAGGAGGTAGAGACATAGTGCCAAAAAATGTGACTAATAATGCCAGTCCGGCTCCCTCTTTCTTTAATGCTTAGCCATTGAGAGGCAAAAGTAGTGAAATTAATGATTCAATTTATACTATAATGCAGAAATAATGGACCTTGCTCCCAATTTTTTTATACATTTTTGAAAAAAAAAGAGATGAAACATAAAATATGCAAAATTTTTTTTAATACACAAAATTATTTGAGAAATACATTATATTTTTTACCATGACTTTAAAATCAAATAGTTATTTACTCGAAAGTAATGTCTTACAAAACTTTTTTTTTTTCAAAGAGACAATGTAGCTAAAAAACTGGTAATGTCCTTAGTTCATAGCCGTCACAAAATAAATATGTGGGATACAATAGCAGCACAAAGGCAAAAACAAAGTACTATGCATACTTTCTGCCTTAGACCACACAGACTCTCCTGAACACAAACAACTGCTGCAACACAGACAAACAGATCACACACTCAGATACATTCAGTCAATGATTATATATGTTCAGCCTTTAACTTAGATTTTCTTGACTGGTTTTAAAAAAGAAACAGGGCTACAGCTCCTCATATTACAAGGCAAATCTTCCACTGATCAGTAGCCTCTTTTGGAAAAAACAAACAGATAACCAGGTTTTGGAAATGGTTTCCTTGCCAGAAGATGTTTTCTTTGATCAATTCTACTTTAAAGGGTAAAAGTAGACTCAGACAGTATATAGGGGACAGGCCATTTAAATGTCATAAACACTTTCCAAAACACTTAACAAAAAACAAACACACACATTCATCATTGCATGTATAAAAAAATCCTTCACTATATTTTATACATCCCCTATACAACAACTAAAAGTGAATTGTTTTGCGGCCGAACACCAAACCTATAGTGCTAATATTTTAATTCAATATGTTTAAACTTTTAAATCAAATGGGAGTATTTTATTTTAAATCAAAAAAGGATTGTGATGTGTGGTGAGTTGGTGTATTCAATAAACATTCAGCTTTTGGTTTTGCTCTTTTATTTTGACTTTTATTCAGGATTTCCATCATAATGATGTTAAGATTTGTCAAATGATTTGTTTCTTTTTAAAACCGATTTCTGGGCACTTCATGGATACTTTATTCTTTAAAGAAACTCAGCTTTTTAATGTCTTTGCAAGAATAACTTGGATTTCATATAATCTGAAATAGTGGTTTAAAAATACACCAAAAGCTTTTACATTTTTGACTTTAAAGTAAATGCATCTAAGCTGAGGCTGTAATGAGCAGTCGCCAGGCTGTAAAAAACACATCATTGTGGCTTGTGGGGAGGGACAAAAAAAGGGAAGCTGTTTTACAGAGACAATGGGAGGGACTAACAAACATGGTTACAAAGTTACACACTCGCACCACAGAACCCGATGCTCTCCCAGAGGTGTCGAGCCTGTACTGGGGGGTACAGTGGCCTGCCTGGCATGGATGAGTGATGTGGATAGCGCGCACCAGGCTGACAGAGACTCCGCCGAGCAGCCAACCAGCTGCCAACAAAACCAGCGTTACAAATACCTCACATTGGAGGAATTATGTCTTAATCTAAACGAGCACTGGGACAAAATATTACTGTAAGGAGATTCGTCACAATTAGCTATCACATCTTTACCCATCTTCTCCTTTTTTCCTCCTTTGTTTCTTGTGGGGCCTCTGGGCACAACAGCAAGAGGGGCGTAAAAGAAGAAAAACAAGAACAAAGTACAAGCTGAACATAAAATGGCACTGGAAAAAAAGCATTAATCTGTGTTCCAGAATGACTTCAGGCAGGAAGATGAGCAGGAGACTGTGAGAGCAGCATCCTGTGGCATTAGAAATGTCTGGAGATATTATTTTTTGAATATCTGGGGCTTGATTTTTAATGACGTAACAAGCTTGTACATACTCCCGCACACAGGATATTCCCTAACAAACAAGTGGGCTATAGGAAGGTTTAGCACTCCTCACTTCTATGAAAAGATGTCCCTTCTAAAAAGGCAATTTCCTAAATGTAGACACACTGGAGCAAAAAATTCGGACCCTGTTTTTTTTTTTTCCTGCCATGCCTACCTACCAGCTTCTTGTTGGAGGCACGGCGGCGAAGAGCTTTCTGCAGAGCACTTTGGAGCAAAAAGCATCCGGTCTATTTTGCAGGGATAAGAGGGGTGGGGGTCTCGATGAGGGGGTGAGTGATTTTGTCTACAAAAGAAGTGAAAAGGAGCTGAGGACTGTAAGAGAACAAAACCAGAGGTAGACAGAGTATAAAAAGTATTACAGAAAAAGCAAGAAAAGACATTGGTAGCCACCAAATCTGACTGCAAAGAAAGACAAGAGAGCGAAACAGTGGAGAAAAGATGGCCGCACCTACAAGATGGAGAATTTTTTTTTCTATTCTGTGAGAAGCTGGATCTACTGTTGTCTTTTTCCCTCCCACTCTTCTAGGATTTTTTATGACACTTCTAAGTACAGGTGGAACACAAAGTTCAGAAGGTTTTATTTGTAGAATTATCTAAGGCTAGTAGTTACTGAAATCAAGGAATTTTCATAAAATAACAGTGAGATTGTTTCTTTTACTGTAGAGGCAGACTTTCACACATAGGCTCCTTTGATTTGTATCTGCTCAGTCTTGGTCTAAATAGCCACAGGGATGGAATAAGATAAAAGAAGCCTTCCTAGACAAAACTCCTTAAACAGAAACTTATTTGTGTGACACATTTCAGTTTGTTCATGTTCTTGATAAATCTCATAATTATCTATGGAGTGCCAGAGGAATCCATGCTAGGCCCAGTTCTCTTTGCTATACATATGCTCCCATTTGGTAGAATTATCAGAAAGCAAGGGATTAACTACCCCAGTTATGCTGATGATACTCATATATATTTGTCCACAAATCCTGAATAAACTAGCCAATTATATTCAGTACACTCGTGTATTGAGGGCATGATTACCTGAATGGTTTTAAACTTTCTGCCCTTGAATGTTATGATCTTTGGAATAGAGCCTTTGAAAAAGAAACCGATTGGTCAGTCACATATGCTGTCTGTCTGTCTGTCTATCTATACATACATACATAGATACATACATACATAGACACATGCATATAAACACCGACGGACAGACAGATAGATAAACAGATAGAAAGATAGATATATACAGTAGAAAGATAGATATATATTAATAGAAAGATCGACAGACAGACAGACAGACAGACAGACAGACAGACAGACAGACAGAC